>BHFT01005316.1:127124-180462 GCA_004320025.1 Laticauda laticaudata
ACCCCCCCCCCCCCCCCAGCATTAAAATCAACTGATTGAACCCCCAGAAGTCAATTTGGGTTGATAACAGCAGGGCCAGCTTAATGACAGCACCACAATTATGAAATTCTTTGCTGAGGGAAGTACAGCTGGAGGGGTGGGGGATTGGTTTCCTTGGTGCTCTCTAAGCTTGGCTGTTTTCTTGCAAACATTTCATTACCAAACTAGGTAACATCATCAGTTTGCAAACCCCACCCCCTTTCTAGCTCTGATGATTTAATCTAGTTGGGTAATGAAACATCTGCAAGAGAACAGCCAAGCTCAGAGAGCACCAAGGATCCCCACAGTCCTTCCTGCTCCTGCTCTTCCTCCTGTCTGCAATCATTTTTAGCACTGATGATGTTACTTAGTTGGGTAATAAAATTTCTGCAGGAAAACAACCAAGCTCAAAGACCACCCGGGACCGCTCATTTCAACCCTCGGCTACAAAGATTCTCCTTTATAAGTACAACTAGTCCCGTGATGGCGAACCTATGGCACACGTGCCACAAGTGGCACGCAGAGCCATTTGTACTGGCACGTGAGCTGCAGGCAAACTTACCTCACTGCACATGTGCGCGCCTCACAGCTGATTTTTTTTTTATTGGTTTGAGGCCTTTTTCGGACTCCCAGAGGCTTGGAAAAAGCCTCTGCAAGGCTTTTCAAGACAAATTATAGGCCCATTTCATCATTTCCTGTAATACTGGAAGTGACGAAATGGGCCTGTAATTCGGCCTAAAAAACCTTGCAGAGGCTTTTTCAAAGCATCTAGGAGGCCAAAAAAGGCCTCAAACCAGCCAAAAAAATCAGTTGTAAGGCGCAGTGCAAGTAAGGGGGTGGCAGGGGGATTGCACACAAATGCACAGGGGGCATGGGCATGCATTGCATTCTGGTGCTGGCATGCAAGTGTGTGTGCGCTGGCACATGTGCAATTTTTGGCACAGGAGCCCAAAAAGGTTAGCCANGGGCGTGGGCATGCATTGCATTCTGGTGCTGGCATGCAAGTGTGTGTGCGCTGGCACATATGCAATTTTTGGCACAGGAGCCCAAAAAGGTTAGCCACCACTAAACTAGTCCTAAGATGTCTTCTTTTAGGCAACCGTTAAAGAAAACCTTGTTCAGAGATGCTTGTATGCTATCAATTTTCAAGGACCTGCAATTTTTAGACCCTATACAGATTATTATTCTTTTTACAATGACTTTTTTTAAGAATTATTCATTTTATTTCAGGATTTATTTCAGATTTTTATTACTTTACCTCCAAAACAAAAGCATCCTATTGTAGGATGTTTTGAATATGAAGTATCTTAATAAACTTAACCTGCATCCAAGCACATTTAGTCCCAAACCACTATCATCTGCTTAATTTTATTATGATGGATGTTTTCTCTGACAAAATGGGGAAAAAAATTAAGCACAAATCAAATAAATCACTAACACTCATATGGGAAAACAATCTGAAAATCATCAGGTGTTTTCCCAGTGTGTGATCATCTCTTGTGTTCCCCCTTCCCCCCACACACAATATTTAAAGCTTGGAAAACAGAAGGATTCCATTTTCGTAGTCAGGCAAACAAACCCTACCTTGGAAAGGACTGTTTGACTGCTGCGCGAGGGTGAGGTGTTCTTCACTCAGGAAGTACACAGGTTGATGCTGGTTTATTTCCACACTGGTGCAAACGTTGCTGTCCCCGTGCAAGAAGAAGGTGAATGAGCAAGACAAGTGTTCACTAGAGAAGAAACAGAAGACAATAAAGTTAATTAGCCCCTAGGGCCTAGGGACATGCTAAGAAGGTTGCTGGCCAATGTTTAAAAAAGGGGGCGCCTCTTAAAAAAATTAGCAACCTGACCTAAAGCACCCATTATGTGTAAGTTGAGAGCAGAATCTTAAAGAGGCTACCAATTAGTTGGCTTCCATTTAACAAATCACAGTCTAAAGTGGCTGATCAGAAACTATAGTACAGGTAGTCCTCAATTTAAAGCAGGACAATTAGTGACCTTTCCAAGTTATGACGGCACTGAAAAACCTGGCTTAGGACTATTTTTCCACACTTACAACTTTTGCAGTATCTCCGTGGTCACATGATCAAAATTCAGACGCTTGGCAACTGTGACTCATGTTGACTTTTAAATGTTTTAATTAGATTATAGAATACAAAAATACATAAGCAAACGGCGTGGGGGTGGGGTCATGTGGAGAAAGGGAAAGGCAACTGACTCATATTTATGACAGTTGCAGTGTTCCAGAGTCAGGTGATCCCCTTTTGCCACCTTCTGAGAAGCCAAGTCAGTGAGGAAGCTAGATTTTCTTAACAACCATATAACTAATTTAATAACTGCAGTGATTCACTTAACATCTGTGTTAAGAGAAACTGTAAAAGGGGACACAACTTACTTAACAAACATCTCACTTAGCAACAGAAATTTTGGGCTCAATTGTGGTTGTAAGTCGAGGACTACCTGTACAGCAATAATAAGATTTGGGGGCCCACTCTGGTGGCAGTATTAAACCTTGTACTGCCAGTGTAGGTATTAAGATTTTTGTTTTTAAGTGATATGGGTAGTCCTTGATTTGTGACCCCAATAGAGCCTGAAGTTTCTGTTCCTAAACAGGGTTTTTGTGAAGCGAGTTTTGCCCCATTTTACGAACTTTCTTGTCATCGTTGTTAAATGGATTGCTGCAGTTGTAAAGTCAGTAGCATGGTTGTTACAGAATCTTGGTTCCTCCCCACCCCACATTGACTTTGCAGGTCACAAAAGGAGATCCCATGACTCCTGCACACTGCAACTGTCATAAATATATGCCAAGTGTCTGAATGTTGATCACGTGACCCTGGGGGTGCTGCAATGGTCGTGTGAAGAACAGTCACAAGTCACTTTTTTCAGTGATGTTGTAACTTTGAACGTTCACTAAAAGAATAGTTGTAAGTCCTTGATTGTAAGAACTTGGTGTAAGATAACACAAAAAGGACTCTGATCCTGCCTGGACTTGCACATTGCTCCTCCACATTAATGCAACCACTACATTTTTAAAAGTACATTTAACATTGTCATCAAAGCAGGAGATCAGGACTTTATTTCTTTTCCAAAACTCATTTGATTCAAAACAAAAATCCAGTCTGGAATACGGTACAAAGGGAGAATAGCAAAATGAATGTAAATAAACTGCATAGAATAAGTTAGGATCTCCGGTATCTTGCAGGACCCACATCTTTCACCAAATTATTTTTCAGCAACGTTTGAAGAAACTTACTTGCTTTCAGATCTAAATAGTCTGAAGTTGCAATTGAGAAAAAGAATCTGGCTATCTAAATTGGCAAGTCAGTCTTTAGATTTAAAATACTATGAAATCAGAGCAACGTTAACAAAAGAGGGGCCTCAAAAAAAACAGCAAAAAAAAAAAACCCTAAAACACTTGAGGGAAAATATATTTGGCAGGACTGTTTAAAATTAATTTGTATTCCATGATCTTTAATTACTAATGAGTATTTCAGAAAAGAAAACAAAAAAAAACTACACCATGGAAACTCTCTCTCTCTCTCTCTCTCTCTTTCAATTAAATTGCAAGTAAATTAACAATAGCGATGCTTGATGTTATTTTGGCAATCCTCAAACGCAAGCCCAGGAACTAACTTGTCCCCTGTTGTTCCAAGGGAAACAGAAGCACTGAAAACCAGGGCTTAATGTTGTGGTTCCTAAATTGTGACACCACAACAAACCCATGGGGCACAGTGGGATTATCTCACTATGTAATAAACAAAGCAGTGAGTGACATCACTGCAGCACCCTAAGGCATCACTGCACACAGTTTGACAACCATTAGTGCCGCGATGGCGAACCTATGGCATGTGTGCCAGAAGCAGCACGCAGAGCCACCTCTCCAGGCACGCCAGCCATCGCCCGTCACTCTTCTGGTTTCTGGTGCACGCATGCGGGCTGGCCAGCTGGTTTTCCGTGTGCATATGCGCACCAGGAACTGGAAGCTCAGCTTCCTGGCGCATACACGCATGCTGGGGAACTGCTCTTCCAGTTTCCGGCACTCCCACATGCTAGGGAGCTTCTCTTCTAATTTCTGGTGCTCCCCCCCCCACGCACATGCACTCCCATTTCAGCCCTCGGTGTCGAAAAGATTTGCCAACACTGCACTAGTGGCCCCGCCAACTAAGACCTGTGAACCAAGTTTGAAACCTCAGACAATGTACGAAGCTCAACCAAATGCAGGTGGGTATTATACAGTCACTAAATCGTGTCCAACTCTTTGTGATGGTTTCATTTACTAAAGTAGTTAACACTCAAGCACTCATGATGTTACCTAGTTTGGGTAATGAAACATATGCAAGAAAACCACCAAGCTCAGAAAGGACCAACAGGATCCCACAGAGATCCTGCCTCTGTGCCACCACATTCCTCTCCTTTTTAACATGAGGCTTCTAGCTGCCTGGGGTGAGGGACTAGCAGTAGGCCGATGATATCCAATTACGTATCTCCACCTCTGGAGACTGAAGTGATGCCATACATGACATATTCCAGTGTCTGGAGACTGTAAGGGTATATATGGGGCTGGCAATACAGAATAGCTTTGGGTCGACCAGTTCCAGGCTAGATGGGGTTGCCTCTATGGGTAGGTTACACAGTGAAATGGAGAGACGAAAGGGAACTAAGATTGGCAGAAATTTGTTTATTGGATTTAGAAAGTGTCCGTCTCCCTCACAGTAGGAGTCTGGGCAATGTACAAGTGAAATAAGAACACTGTAGTAAAATTATATTAAGTGGCAGAAATGCAAGTGGCCCCCATTATTCATAGAGTTTCATTCCAACCGACCACAGTGGTCAGTGCAATCATGGATAAAAAGACCTCCAGTGTATGGCAACTGACGAAAAAGTTCTGCAAATAGCAATCAGCTGGTGTCTAGGCAGAATTTCAGAGCTGGATAAGCTAAATTAAGTGGGTTGGCTGACCAAGCTGAATTAACTTTTTCAGAGCTGGCTTGGCTATATTAACCTAGTTATTATGCAGGTAAACCTCAACTGAGCCCAAAATTACTAAGTGAGACAGCTGTTCAGAGAATTTTGCCCATTTTACAACCTTTCTTTCCCGTAGTTGTTAAGCAAATCATTGCAATTGTTAAGTTAGTCATGCGAGTCATTGTTCAGTGAATCTGGCTTCCCGATTAACTTAGGTTGCAAAAGGTGATCGCATGACCCTGGGGCACCACAACCATCATAAATATGAGCCAATTGCCAAGCGTCTGAATTTTGATCATGTGACCATGGGGATGCGACAACAGTTGTGTAAAAACCAGTTGTAAGTCACTTTTTCCAGTGCCACTGTGACTTTGAATGGTCACTAAATGAACTGTTGTAAGTCGAGGAATATCTGTAGTTTTACTCAGTGATGATGGATGGATGGATGGATGGGCTGACTGTTGTTTTTATTTATTTTTTTATGGTGCACATCAACAGAGTCACAGACATTGAAATGGGCAATTATAGAAATTAATTGTAGCTGTGTGTTAAGCAGTTGGGGCCTGGGGTGGCACTATTGGTATAGATGTGGGGATTAAGTGGAGTAGCTGCCCTGGGGTGGGGAACTATGGCCCTTTAATGACTTGTGGACTTGTGTGAGTTGAACCTTAAGTAAGTTCAAAACCACATACCAAAAATCTGGATATATAAACACTTTTCTGAAAAAATGTGTCTGCAATTATCATCCATAAATATACAAAACTGCATGCGATAAGGCCGAGGGATAACAAGGGCCATCAATATAAATGTAAATACCATGTCAAAACTATTTTCTAAATTTTAAAAAAGATTACTATAATTTATATATTCCCCAGGAGCTATTCCCTAACTAAATTGCTTTGCCAACGTACCCAATGAGAATTAAGTTTATTTTAATAATCAGGTGGAACACTTTATTCATATTAAAAACAGCCTAAAATATTAAAAATTATTCAAGAATGGATAAGAAGCAGCAGCTTCATACCAATACTTCATATAAGGGGTGTCCAACCTTGGCAACTTTAAGACTTATGGACTTCAATTCCTAGAATTCCTCAGGCAGCATTCTGGGAGTTGAACTCCACAGATCTTAAAGTTGCCCAGGTTGAACACCCATGCTGTAGATAGTTGTCTGTTCTGTCCAAATTTGTATGTAGATAACTACACAATCTGAAGCAAATTCTCACAAATTTTCTTGAAACAATAGAATACAAGAGCCAAGATCCTTCTCCGACTCAGAGACAGAATAGAATAGAATATAGAATATAGAATAGAATATAGAATAGAACAGAACAGAACAGAATAGGGAAAGAATAGAATAGAATAGAATAGAATAGAATAGAACAGAACAGAATACCTTTATTGTCATTGCATTCCACGAATACAATGAAATTTGAAAGCTACTCCAGCACAGTGCCCAAACACCACATCACAATCACACTACAGAACATTAAATAATAATAATAATAATAATAATAATAATAATAATAATAATAATAATAATAATAATAATCACAAATGCACTGTTTGATTCAAGACAATTACTGCCTTGGAAAAGAAACTGTTTCTCAATCTATTAGTCCTCATTTTAAGACACCTATAACGCCTCCCTGATGGTAACAGTTCGAAATATGAATGTCCAGGATGAGAACGGTCTGTGGAGATAGGGAACTATGGTCTTTTTGACTCATAGACTTCAACTCCCCAAATTCCTGAGCCGATCTGGAAGCTGAAGTCCACAACTCATAACAATGCCATAGCTCCCCACCCCTGGCCTAGCTACTTCATCCCTACATCTATAACAATATTGCAATCCCAGGTCCCAATCACTTAACAAACAGCTACAGGCACTTTCACATTAACTCCATCTGAGGTGATACTTGCCATCATCTGCCAGCAGTGCCACCCTAGATTCTATATAGGACAAACATACCATATGTTGCGCAAAACCATTAACCACGGTGTGAGTTCGATGTCAGGATTCAAAATAAGAACAAAGTTAAAGCAGCATTTTTAATCTCCTAGGACATTTCAACACAGATCTCCAAATGGCAGTTTTGGAAGAAAGGAACTTTGGCAGCACAACTGAATGAGAGACCGCTGAGTTTACATATCAAAGAGGTTTCAGGCCATCTCAGAAGGATTTTGCAACACAGTGAGTTCTTAATACTTTACAATTGCTAACTGATAACGTGCTCCTGTAGCCAAACCACTCTGTGAAGTGGTTTGAAGTGAATACCAGTTCATGAAAACCTCATGCCTTGAATAAAATAATCTCAAAAAATGCTACCAGATTTTCTGAATCTTGGCTATCAAGACTAGCACAGTGTTTTCAACCTTGGCAAGTTTAAGATAGATAGACTTCAACAAAGGAGAATATGTTCAGTGTTGAAATGAAGGGTCCTTGGTGTTCTCTGGGCTTGGTTGTTGGGTTCATTACCCAAACTAGGTAACACAATGAGAGCTGATGAATTTCAACTCCCAGGATTCCCTGGGCATCCACAGTACCAATTCGAAACTTGGCAAAGTTGAGAAACACCGGCCTCATAGGACTCTCCTCCTACAACAGTTCCCTAACCAAGCTGATTAACCTGGCACATGTTTATAAACACCTTGTCACTTCCATTTTAAGCGTCTATCCAAGATGTTTCAAGAACATACCGAGACATTGCTGCCACGCTTACAAAAGAAAAATCCCTGAGTGAGTTAAAGTTGGTATTAAATGATAAGACAAATCAAAGACAGACAAGGGATTTGTATCTATGTTCTTCTCACCGTATTTCAACGAACGGCATAAATGCTGTATAAAGCTGGCAGCGTTAACACCCAAAAACATGGAAGAAAAACCAAGTCTTCATGAGAAAGTAAAAACAATTTCCACCCACTCTCAAATGATGGAAGCATTGCACATGTAAAGATAGTAAAGATCCAATAGAAGCTAAAAGGTTCTTTTGTCTCCCTAAAAGAATCCTTGACTTACGGCCACAGTTAAGTCCAAAATTTCTGTTGCTAAGCAAGACAATGGTTAAGTGAGTTTTACTCCACTTCATGACCTTTCTTGCCAGAGATGTTAAGTGAATTGCTGCTTCTATTAAGTTAGTAACATGGTTGTTAAGCGAATCTGGCATCCCTGTTGACTTTGCTTGTCAGAAGGTCACAAAAGAGGGTCACGTGATCCCGGGGACACTGCAAGCAAAGTCAATGGAGAAACCAGATTCGCTTAACAACTATCTTACTAACTTAATAACTGCAGTGATTTACTTAACAAGTGTGGCATGAAATGTCATAATATGGGGCAAAACTCACTTAACTATCTTGCTTAGCAACAGAAAATTTGGGCTCAGTTGTAATAGTAAATCAAGGGGTACCCATATTTTACTTTTTCTGTGCCTGTCAATTAATTTACCTGTTTAAATTAATTTTATGTTTAAATTAATTTACCTGTTTAAATTAATTTTAATTTAATGCTGATCTTCAAAAAAAAAACTCACAAATGAAGCCATTATACAGTGTAAGATTTTGTGTCCTGATGTCGGGGTCAGTCTGTGCTAGATCTTTAAGCATTAGTTCAGAAACAGATTCAGCCTTCATTTTAAACTGGCTATAAGCCAGTTTGAAGCAGCTGTAGTATAGCTTACAGACAAATGAAAATAGACCAGATCTTGTGGCAGGGACAAATTTCTCTGCATAGAAACAAGAAAATTAGAAGTCAAGTGATTGGCAATGAGGTTTTAACCATTTTGGCCATTTGCTTTTGTACAAGAAGGTACTTGGGAAAATTACAGCCAAATTGTTATTGAAGAAACAATACAGAAAAGCCCTAGATAATTAAAAGTAAAATAAGCTTAATCATTTTGTAACTGAGATGCAATTGATGTTATTAAGCAATTTTACTGTTTAAAAAAATTACATTGAATTTGGAATTTGAAACTCTGCCAGTCCGTAACAAGGCCCTCTCTGACATTTTTTAACAACTCCACAAAAGAGAAGAGCAACAAAAAAGGCCTCTTTCAAAGCTTGTATCTCTCATTCTGGATTTTGATGGCCTTTTGGTGACTACTGCCTCAGCAATGTTTACTTTATTTATTCTAGGCTTCCACTGAAGTGTGGCAAACTCATTCTGCTTCTCTATGCAAAACACAGTTTAACAAGTTACTTTTAAGGTGAAGCTTGTTTTTGCAGTCAGAAAAAAAAAGAAGCATCCTTTGTAGATTTCACAAAAAGCATTTTTTTGTCCAATTTTAAGTCAATAAAATTTCTGGAGTTGCAATATCTTGGGATCCCAAAGGTACTGTTTCAAGAAGCCCAGGTTCGAATCCCAGATTGGCTAGCTGATGAGAACTAAATAGCTTAAAATAGATCTATACTAGTCTCCCTTTATTTCTTTGTTGGGAAACATAAATCCAACACAAGAAGCAACTGGACTTTCTGGTTTTTCTTTGAAAACGTTGTTTCTCATCCATGACGCTTTCTGTTCAGCTCTCTATCTTGGAATATCATTCATTCTTGGGATAAATTCATTCTTCAGCATTTATTATAAAATTTATAGACTCTAAGAAGAAATATGCTGTGGTTTTGCCACACAGGAATCAGACTGAAGAATTCAACAACTGGAGGAGTCTAGAACTTTTTTTCTGAATAATTAAGTTTCTTCAGGAAATTTTTACTCTTCTAGGGGAAAGACCTCATCTGATTACAAGGAAAAACCATAAACAGTCTTCATTCCTTATGGTTAACTTGAATGAAAAAGGAATTGATCCCTGAAAGTAATTTAAGTGAGCTCTCAATATGTTATATTTCTTACTTGACTGCTAGAGAAAAACAATTTTATGCTCATGCAAACTGAACACTCAATTGCAAGGTTTGATGGGATTCACGAAATACGTTCTTGCCCATGCCTGCTCAAATTCTGTTTTCTGCAATTAATCACTTTTTTTTAATTAGTTAAAAGATTGCCAGCCTTTATGAAGCACAGTCTTTGTTTGATTTACTCAAAAAACAAAATAGACAACTTAATCTAGCCTTTGTAAAAAACATTTTAACCAATTAACTTTCTTTTGTTATCCAGATACACAACAAAAGACCTTGCCCAGATAAATCATACTGAGATTCAAACAAGGCTTTATCAAGAGTCAAAGAATTCCTGAATCTTGACGTTTATATGGAATAATCAGTATGACATCAATCAGTAAGAAAGATGGAATAATAGAGAATCCTTCTCGGATAGCCTCGCAATCCAGGCCACTGACTATTGTCACTTAGAGTACAAGTAGTCCTCAAATTACAACAGTTCATTTAGTGACCATTAAAAGTTACAAAATCATTGAAAAAAGTTATCGTTTTTCACAGTTAACTACCTTTGTAGCATCCCCATGATCATGAGATCAAAATTCAAGACGCTGGGCAACTGACTCACACTTATGATGGTGGCTGTGTCCCAAGGTCATGTGATCAATTTTTGTGACCTTCTGACAAACATAGGGAAGCCAGATTCATTTAACAACCATAGCAACAACAGTTGTAAAATGGGGCAAAACTCACTTAACAGATGTTTCACTTAACAACAGAAATCTTGTGCTCAATTGTGGTCGTAAAAAAGTGTTTTACACAGAAGAGCTCTTAAAGTCAGGTCAGAAAGTGAAACAGTTGTTAAGTGAACTTTACCTCATTTTATGACCTTATTTGCCACAGTTGTTAACTGAATCTGGCTTCCCCACTGACTTTGCTTGTCAGAAGGTCACAAATGGTGATTGCATGATCCCAGGATGACACTACAACAATCATAAATATGAATCAGTTGCCAAGCATCTAAATTTTGATCATGTGGCCATCAGGTTGCTATAAGCATCATTAAGTGTGAAAAATGGTCATAAGTCACTTTTGGGGGGGCTGCTGTAACTTTGAACGATCACAAAATGAACTGGTTATAAGTAGAGGATATATAACATTTGTTCAGCAACTGTTTGAAATTACATTGCTGAAAAAAAGTGACTTATGGCCAGTTCTTGCTCTTAAAACTGTCACCAATGGGGCAGCAACAAACTCAAGATAGTGGTAATGAGAAATTGAGACCCTCATAGGTGCCATGAGAGACAAGGAAGAGAGTGTGGCATACAGCCAATGATGTCACCACTCATGACAGATGCTGTCATTGGCTGGATGTCATTTGAGCACATACTACTCCAATATAATTTTGGAAAGAGTGCCCAGAACTGCAACTGGCTTTGGCAGAGTCAGCCAAAAGCACGTACGCACATACAAATCAGAAAGTCCCATCAACTTTAGCTTATTTTCAAATTGTCTTTCACAACTACTTGTATGTTTTATTATTAGAAAGCAGCATGGCTAAAAGCAAACGGTTGCAGGAATTGGGTCTATCTAATTTAATGAAAAGTTGGACTAGGGGTAACATGATAGCAGTCTTCCAATATCTGAGGGGCTGCCCCAAAGAATAGGGAGTCAAGCTATTCTCCAAAGCAAGAGTGCAGGACAAGCAGCAACAGATGGAAACTAATCAAGGAGAGAAGCAACTTAGAAGTAATTTCCTGACAATTAGAACAATTAACCAATGGAACGGTTTCCCTCCAGAAGTTGTGGGTGCTTCATCACTGGAGATTTTCAAGAAGAGACTGGATAACCATTTGTCTGAAATGGTATAGGGTTTCCTGCCTGAGCAAGGGGTTGGACTAGAAGACCTCCAACTCTGGTTTAAAGAGTTCAGATTATTTAACCATATGCAAAATTGGCAAACACATCTTATATGACAATCCAATTCCGTACAGATGAACGTGTGTTTTAGATGAATACAGGTAGTCCTCAAATTACAACAGTTCATTTAGTGAATAGTCAAAGTTACAATGGTGCTGGAAAAAATGACTTATGAACATCTTTCACACTTATGACCATTGCAGTGTCCCCATGGAATATGATTTACATTTAAATTCCTTGACAACTGACTCACATTTATGACAGTTGCAGTATCCCAGAATCACGCGATCCTCTTTTGCGACCCTCTGACAAGCAAAGTCAATGAGGAAGCCAGATTCACTTAACAACTGTGGCAAGAAAGGTCATACAATGAGGCAAAATTCACTTAACTCTCTCACTTAGTAACATAATTTTTGGGGTCAATTGTGATCGTAAATTGAGGACTACCTGTACATTCCCTCTCTTCACGTACAATATATTGACCATGCCTAGAGCCTAAAAACAATTTAAGAGAAGACTTAAATAACCAGACTCCTAAAAGTGACCAATGTTTACTGAGTAATTGATTTTTTCCAAATTTGTGAGGATGGATTCAAATAATAGATTTTAGAGTATTCAAATTATGTTATTGTTCTTGTGTGCCTAATCTGGCTTTGTGTGTGTGTGTGTCAGCAGTTTGTGAGATAAAACTTATGAGGGTACCTGAGGGACCGCCTTATCCCAATGGGATTAGTTCACTTGTTTCCTAGCAGAAAGGGCCTACTTTGGATCCCATCAGCCAAACAATTTTGGCTGGCAGGTGGTCATGCCCCCATCGGAGCCTGAATATGAGGGGGAAGATGACCTGGAACTGGAGTTGACAGAAATCAAGGGGGTGGCTTTGTTGGCTTGAGAAGAAAATGGGGAAGAACAGGGCCGGCCAGGCCAGGACTTTTTAGGATTGGGATGGCTTGTAAGCAAGGAGTAAGTGGGGGCAGGATGACCAAAGGCGGCTAAGCAATGAACCTGAGAGACAGAGCTCAGGCGATGAGTAAGGACCACCCTCTCCTGATCCTCGAGCACGGAGAGTGGAGAGAAGGTGAAAACAGCGCAGACTGAGCNGGCGATGAGTAAGGACCACCCTCTCCTGATCCTCGAGCACAGAGAGTAGAGAGAAGGTGAAAACAGCGCAGACTGAGCCAGTTACTGGGGAGGAGAGCACCTCACCCCTCTTCACAAGGCACACCTGGGGACTGAGATTTAAGGAGCCACTGTAGGGAGGGGCATTTGTCAGTTCCTGAAGTGTTGAGTGCTGACATTTGAACTTCCCAAGAGTCTTTACATTCTTTCTGATTTTCTGGACCTGGATCCTTTGCTTCCTGAACTCCTTGATTTGCCCTACTGGATTTATTGCTGTGCAGTTCACAGCATTGGGCTAGACTATTTGCAGTCAGAGGCTGCTTGAGGTATGTGTGTGTTTGTCATCACTTTGCTCTGGGACTTGCCAGAAATGTGGGAGTGTTTGGGCAAATTTGGAGCAATAAAGGGGCAATTTGAACTGCCAGCTGCCTGTGTTATCTCCTTACTGTGTTGCAGGTCATCACAGTAGGGTCCAGGAGAAGTGCATTTTCAGCTGTGGTCCCAGTCCTCTGCAATATTCTTCCATCAAAGCTGAGAGCCTCCCTCACCCTCCTGGCCTTCTAGAAGAGCTTAAAAACTTGTTCTCCTGCTTGGCCTCCCCCTCCAACAGAGGCCTATTAATGGGGGAGGTTGATGGGTAAGAGAAGATTCTCACCTCAAGGCTGCCCATCATTTAAGTTTCTAATTTTTGACTTTTTATTCTAATGTTAATTGTTTTTAGCACTTTTTAACTGTTTAGTTTCTTGTAAGGAGGCACAATGTCTCAGCAAATTCAGACCCTGAATTTGTCAGCTGAAGAGGCCTGAGCTCCATACAACAGAGTGAGCTCCCATTACTTGAGCCATGTCCCAGCCACCTATCAGTTTGAAAGCTTGCAAAGCAAGTATATTAATAGGTACACTTTAGTGGAAATGTTAACAGCATTCCCTGCACTTCAGTGTATAGTCATGCTGGCCTCATGGCCACAGAAATTATGCAATGTGCATGATATTGGTATTTAATAAAAGTATACTGCTTTATCTTTTATTTTCTTACAAGCTTGATATCCATGCTTCGCTACGAAACTATGTGGTTGGGCTTAGTTTTTGGGGAAGAAAATTCTGGCTCTGCCTACCTGCCTCCTGTCAATATGTGAGAGTGTTGAGGGCTGTTTGAAAACTGAAACAGTATTTGCTTTGTGAGCAAGGAGACAGCAAGGAGCCTGGGCATGGCTTAGCTCAACTGTTATGTACTAAAGCTGGTTGGTGCTGTGAAACTAACTGAAACTTCTCTCCTCTGCTTGTGTTTTGCATTTGGAACAGATTTCTTTTCAGGTGGGGAAGGGGAGTAGAACTCCTTAGCATCAGAGCCTGTTAATAATAATAATACAGGAAATACTAATGTTGTGATGGCCATTTCGAAAAATCCCTTCTTAGTAAGCACCCAGAACCCAAGAGGAACATTCGTGCCAAATTTCAAGTTTGTAAGCTTTACAGTTCTGGAGATTATGTGATGATGTGTGAGTGGTATTTTGCTTTTATATAGAGAGAGATAAGCTGACAAGAGTCACTGTATTAGCAAGACGGGTGACAGAGAAACTTAAACAAACAAATAAATTGCTTTGAAAAGTCAATGTGATTGTCATTAAGCTCTCGTTCTCTGGCTTTACAAATATACAATTAAGTTTCTGACTGCAAGTGTATTGTTCAAATATTGTGATAATGAAGGCTGACTTCAACCTTTCATCAGGTGACTTCAACCTTTCATAATATTTCAGCTATTATGCCTTATAGTCAATAGCTCCACTTTTTCAATGTAAACTATTATCTAGTTTAATTATCTAATGTAAACTATTATCTAGAACACACAAGTGGATATATAAAACCTTGGTGATTTTATACTGCCTCCAGCTTGAAATTGGAGGGGGAGGGGAGAGAGCAAAACAAAAAAATTGTTCTATAACCAAGTTAATCAACATAAATTATTTTACTTCTGTGTTAAATAATACTGTTACGATAAGAAATGCTACCCCAAAGTATTTTTATAGCAAAGCCATATGAGCAATAGCCAAGAAATATTGTTCCCACAACACAGCAAAAAGGTCTTTAAGCAACTCCACTTTTCACTTTCATTAAATTCATCAGATAAAGGGCTTGACAGTATGACCAAGAGCAAGCAGTATGCTTGGCAAACTCCCAAACTGTTTGGGAGGGATTCCTAACCTTGGCAACTTTAAGACACATGGACTTCAACTCCCAGAATTCCCCAGCCAATATGCTAAATTGCTACTGTCAGATCTTAGACCAAATGCCTCAAACTACTGAAAATAATTTTTTATTTTCAGTAGTTGAGAAAAGATTTGTAGGAATACTTAGATAAATGGTAAACTACATAATACAGATAGTCCTCTACTTGTAACAGTTCATTTAGTGACTTAAATTACAACCGCACTGAAAAAGAAATGATTACAGTCAATTTTTCACTCTTATCACTGTTGCAGCATCACAATCCCAAATTGTGATCAAATCAAATCACAATTTGATTGTGTGATCAAAATTCAGACAGTTGGCAAATATATTCGTATTTATGATTCATATTATGCAGTGTCCCAGGGTCACGTGACCTTCTGATAAGCGAAGTCCACCAGATTAACGACCGTGTTAACTAACTTAACAACTGCAGTGATTCACTTGACAACAGTGGCAAGAAAGGTCGTAAAATGGGGCAAAACTCTCTTAATAAACATCTGGCTTAGTAACAGAAATTTTGGGCTCAATTGTGGTCGTATGTTGAGGACTGTACAGTTTAAACAGCCTGATTGCTAATCTGTTACACAAAGTTAACTTGGGAGCAAGTCTCCACCTTTAAGTTCTGTCATCAAACATTAGCACTAGCAATAGCGCTTAAGATTTATATACTGCATCACAATGCTTTGGTGCCCTCTCTTAAGTTATCATATCCCTCCACAACAATCTAGATCCCCATTTTATTGACCTCAGAAGGATGGAAGGCTGAGTCAACCTTCAGTCAGTCAGGATCGAACTGCAGACAGCCGGCAGTCAGTAGAAGTAGCCTGCAATACTGCATTCTGACCACTTTGCCACCACGGCTCATTGATTATCATTTAAAAAATGAATATCCAACAGTGAACAAACTAGCAAAATAGGTAATCCTTGACTTATGACCAGAATTGAATCCAAAATTTATCTTGCAAAGCAAAACATTTGTTAATGCCCCATTTTATGACTTTTCTTGCCACAGTTGCTAAGTGAATCACTGCAGTTAAGTTAGCAATACAGCTGTTAAATGAATCTAGTTTCCCCATTGACTTTGTTCATAAGAATGTCCCAAAAAGTGATCACATGACCCCCAGGACACTGCAACCGTCATAAATACAAATCAGTTGCCAAGCAGCCAAATTTTGATCCCTTGAACACAGGAATGCTGTGATGATCATAAGTCACTTTTTTCAATGCTGTTGTAACTGTGAACGGTCGCTAAATGAACCATCGTAAGTTGAGGACCACCAGTACTTCTTTTTTTTTTTTTTTTTTGCAAGCCTGGAAAATTCAAATGAAAGTCAAGAATCTAAAGCTGTAGGATTCTTTTTCCTGATACCGAGCTCTGCTTGGGCTCATTTGTTTCATAAGATGAAGAATACGCATTTACTAAAAAGGAGCATACTTTTCTTCAACAGCCACTAGAACCTGTCAATGAAATATTAAATTCTAAATAGAAGCTGAAACATAAATATCATTAAAGACACATTTTCAGTCGCAATCAGGATGATTTTACACCATGAATCATATAGTCTACAACCCGCCAATCTGGTTAAATGACAGAAGAAAAAATGTTGGGCAAATGCATTCTGCACAGGTTACAGAAGCAAGGGGAAGCTTCATTTCATTTTAAATGTAAATAAAATGATGGTGTGAAATTATACAGCAGTAATAAAATGTAATCACTGTGAGGGAGTGCAAAACACAGGGAGCCCTTGACTTACGACCACATTTTTGTTGTTAAGTGAGACATTTGTTAAGTAAGTTTTACCATTTGCAGCCTTTTTTTTGCTAAAGTTAAGTGAATCGCTGCAGTTAAGTTAGTCACACAGTTGTTAAGAGAAGCAGATTACTTCGCTGATGGTCAGAAGGTTCCAAAAGAGGCTCATATAATCCTAGGACCATCATAAATATGAGCCAGTTGCCAGGCACCCAAATTTTGATCATGTGGCCATGGGGAGGCTGCAACAGTTATAAGCGCAAGTTGTAATGTCACTTTTTTTCAGTGCCATTGTTAACTTCGGATAGTCACTCAATGAATTCTTTAAGATGAGGACTATCTGTATTGCAGAGATCAGAAGTAGGGGCTGAGAAGATAACCTGCAGACCCCTCACATCCTAGAGATAAACTGTTTCAACTCCTCCCCTCAGGATGGCACTATAGGGCACTGCATGCCAAAAACCACGAGACACAAAGACAGTTTTTCCCCTTCCTGCCATCATTCTGCTGTGTATCTAATTCTCACAGTGCTGTTTAATGTCTCTGTGTATTTACCCATGTAGTATGGCTGAAGTATTATTATTATCACCTTCTTTACTTTCCCATCTTATTGGCATTATTATAATAATTATCATTATTTGCTCGCTTTGCATGTACATTGAGAGCTTCTGCACCGGAGACAAATTCCTTGTGTGTCTAATCATATTTGGCCAAATAAAATACAGGTAGTCCTCAATTTACAACAGTGCATTTTGTGACCGAAATTATAACGGCACTGAAAGTGACTTATGACCATTTTTCACACTTATGACCATTGCAACATCCCCATGGTCACAAAAGCATTTGGATGCTTGACAACTGATTCATATTCATGACGGTCATGTGACCATCTTTTGCAACCTTCTGACAAGCAAAGTCAATTGATGAGGGGAGCCAGATTCACCTAACAACTGTGTGACTAATTTAACTACAGGCATTCACTTCACAAATGTGGCAAGGAAAGTCACAAAACAAGTCAAAACTCCCTTCACAAATTTCTCACTGAGCGACATAAATTCTGTGCTCAACTGTGATCATCAGTCAAGGACTACCTGTATTCAGTATTGTCTTGAAATTAACAGATTAACAAATTAACAGAGTTGGAAGGGGCCTTGTACTATCGATCATCATCCACACAGGGAGCCTCTGTAGTGCAGTGGTTAGAATGCAGCATTGCAAGATACTTCTGCTGCAGCTAGCTGCCTACAATTTGGCAGTTCAAATCCCACCAGGCTCAAGGTTGACTCAGCTTTCCATCCTTTCCAAGGTGGGTAAAATGAGAACCTAGATTGTCGGGAGCAAGATGCTGACTCTGTAAACTACTTAGAGAGGGATGTAAAGCACTGTAAAGTGGAATATAAGTCTAAGTGCTATTGCTGTCTAGTCCAACCCTCTGCCCAAGCAGGAAACCCTCCAGCATTTCTGACAGACGGCAGTCCAGTCTCTTCTTGAAAGCTTCATCACTGGAAGCAATTTCTGAAGGGAATTTCTGTTCCATGGGTTGACTGTTTCTCAGTGTCAGAAAATGTCTCCTTATTTCCAAGTTGAATCTCTCCTTGTTCAGTTTCCATCAATTATTCCTTCTCTGGCCTTCGGGTGCTTTAGAAAATAGGTTGACCCCCCTCCTTTCTATGACAGCCCCTCAAATATTGGAACACTGCTATCCTGTCTCCCCTGGTCCTTCTCTTCCCTAAACTACCATGCTCAGTTCCTGCAACTGTTCTTCATATGTTTTAGCCTCCAGTCCCCTCATTATCCTGGTTGCTCTTCTCTGTACTTTTTCTAGTCTCAGTATCTTTTTTACCGTGTGGTAAGCAAAACTGGATGCATGTGTGGTCTTAGTAAGGCTTTATAGAGTGGTGCTAGTACTTCCCTTGATCTCGATTATATTCCTCTGTTAATACAATAAAGGTTTGCATTGGCTTTTTTGGTTGCTGCTGCAAACTGTTGGCTCATATTTAGCTGGTTGTCCACTTAAGACTCCAAGGTTCCTCTCACAGTTTCTGCTATAGAGGCTGGTTTCATCCAGTCTATATGAGTACTTTTGTTTTTTGTTGCCTAAGCGTAGGACTTTACTTTTCTCTACATTGAATTTCATTTTGTTAGATTGTGTCTGTCTGAATAAGAGATTGAGGAAAGACACTACATGGGAAGGAACAGCTCTGCCAGCAAGGCACAGAATCTCACAAGGTCCCACTAATTCTCTTCATTAAGCAGGTGCCTACTGCTTAATGAATAATGAGCTCTGGAGTAGCAACTCCAGAGCTCACAGGCAGCTCTTTTCTGGAGGGAAGGGAGAAACCCAGAAGGCTATTGCGGGTTTTGTTGCCGCCTCCTCCTCCTCTTCTCAAGCAAATCTAAAAACCAGCCATACTGGCTTTCTCTCTCTGTCTTGAGAACGAAAAGAGCCATAAAGAGGTAGACCAGGGAGAAAAACCAGCCCTTAAAAGGAAGGAGGGGGATCAGCAGGGGGATCGCAGCAGCAGCAGTGAGAAGTGTCAAACCTTTTTTTTTTCCTTTTCATTTTTCCCATAATTTTTCGTAAGATGCTTTCAGGAATTTCCCCAGTTTGGTAACACTGCAGATAAATGGATTTTAAGAGATCCCAAAGGCTGACTTTATACAGGTAGTCCTTGATTTATGATGATTCATTTAGTGACCATTCAAAGTTAGAACAGCTCTGGGGAAAAAAACTTACAACCATTTTTCACACTCAAGACTGTTGCACCATCCCCATGGCCACATGATCCAAATTCACACACTTGGCAACTGACTCAAATTTATGATGGTTGCAGTGTCCCGAGGTGATCATCTCTTGCGACCTTCTGACAAGCAATGGGAAAGACAGATTCGCTTAATGACCATGTTACTAATTTAACAACTGCAATGATTTAACAACTATGGCAAGAAAGGCCGTGAAATGAGGCAAAATGTACTTAACAAATGTCTCACTTTGCCAACACAAATTTGGGGCTCAATCACTTTTTGCAACCTTCTGACAAGCAAAGTCAATGTGGAAGCCAGCTTCACTTAACAACTGGGTTACTAACTTAACCACTGCAATGATTCACTTAACAACTGTGGCAAGAAAGGTCATAAAATGGGGCAAAATTCACTTAACAAATGTCTCACTTAACAACAGAAATGTGGGGCTCAACTAAGATCGTAACTCGAGGACTATCTGTATACCTGGAGGATGCCCAATATAGATATAAATGACATTTTGGAAAAAAGCAACAAGAAAAGCTGATTGAGAGACTTTCAATGCAGGGGTCAAATTTAAGAATTAATGCTGGAAAAGAACTCAAAAGGAAACAGTAGAAGAGCTACGGATAGCAGCAATTGTTCACAAACAATAAGTGAACAGCTAAGAATTTGAATATGAAATTCAACACTGGGGAAAAGATGTATTATAACATTACAGGTGAAAAACATGCAGATACAAACATATAGTCCATGAAACTGGCTTACATATCCTTCATTGTATGAGAACCCTACCTAAGTAAGTGATTCTTCTCTTTTTCCTTTTGATGATCTTTTATGAGCTTTAATTGGTAAAATCATTGAAATTACCAAGGTCAAACCATCTGAAAACTGTTTCAGTAACTTACAAGTATTTGAAAGATACTTTGTAGCAAACTGTGTATCTATTAGAGGAAAGGGGCTACTTAAGGCAATGCTTAAATTTTAGAAAAGCCAAGGAGTGAAATAATTGCAATAAGATTGTGTCACTCTTTTGTCTGGTGGCATATACATTTGATAAAGAAATTTTCAGTATCTGGTGAGTCTAGGTAATTGTTGTTATCTAAAGCTCTCAAGCACACCCATTATCATTATACTCAAATTACAAAATGAAAAAAATTGTTCCTATAAAATTAAAAAAAACTTTTTTAGCAAAGTAGCTGTAGTGCATTTATTTATTCATCTAAATTGTATATTGCCCCCCATCTTCTAACAAAAAGTGATTCTGGGCAGCACACAAGACTAAAACAATAAATATATAAAAACATGACCTACAATGAGAAGTAAAAAATTAGAAAATAGCTAAAATTAACAGCTGAAGGGATGCGTAATAACAATTCACCTATCCCCTGGGATGTCCCGGCCTGGTGGCATAACTAGGTCTTAAGGGACCTTGGGAGGCCATCCTCACCTTGAGGGAAGATTTCTTATGTCATTTTTTTTCCCAGAGAAGACCTTTTTGTGACTGAACATGTAAAAACTGTTTTTATTCCTTATTTTCTAATCCCGAGATCGATATGGCTGTATTCAAATAATAGTTCATCTTTAGCTTGTTCCTACTTAAATTGATTAAAGGGTGTGAAATGAACTGACATTAAATGTCCCTATTAAACAGATATTTGTCATATTATATTAATAAGTAAGTGTGGCTGCTGTTTATATCTCAACAGCTGCTCTCACGAACAAAAGGAACAATGGTGAATCAGGAATCACAGTAGCCACAAAGCGATTAGAAGAGTATCTAACTAGGAAATACAAGCAGCATTAAAACCATCAGATAATCAGATAATCCATTTAATGGGAAAATACTGAAAATGTGAATAGGTATAAATTAAGAGTAGAGCAAAAACTGATTACAAAATGTTAAGAGACAGTTAAAAGATCAGTGTCTGGTAATATCAAAAGTTGAGTGACATTAAATTTTTTTTTAAAAAGAGCTATGGCCACCAGAAACCCAGGCCAAATACAGGTAGTCCTTGACTTACGGCAATTGAGCTCAACACTTCTGTTGCTGTCAAATATTTATTAATTGAGTTTTGCCCTATTCAGACTTTTAGAGAAAATGAGTAAAACGAAATATGGAAGAATAATAATGGAACAAATGTACACATTTCTTTTCCTCACAGCAAGATGAAGAACGCCGTCCAAAGTTCTGTGGTGCTAGAATGCATTGCTGTTCCAAAACATTCTTTTTCTAAAAAAAAAATCAATCCTACATAGGATCACACAGCATGAATCTGCCTGGAATTTTTGATTTCCCCTCCTAGATTACTTTAAGATGGAAACGTAATCAAATTACGCACAAAAGGAATTACCACTGTTTGAATGCTTAACATGGAAGAATACCCTTTATAGTTGCCCTTGAACTGAACTAATAATATTATTACCACACTTTGGGAACAGAGCATCTGGTAAAGTAAAGAAGAAATGAACTTGAGAGGATCGAGTTACGTCCTCTTTGAGAGAGAGTTTTAAGAGTTAGAGTGAGGTTTCTAAATTCGACAAATGAACATAATTATTTAAAAATTGAATAGAATAGAATAACAAAGTTGGAAGGAATCTTGGAGGTCTTATAGTCCAAACCTGTGGCTTAGACAGGAAACTAGGAAAATAATTATAATTATTAAATTATATTAAAAATACTCAGTGTTTTGTGCAGTGTAAAAAATCGGAATGCATGTCTAAGTATCAAAAACAATAAATGCAAATTTGTTCTTGTAGGTGATAGCAGCGACTTAAAAGAATTGAAGCTTTACTCAATTAGCAGACATGCTAATTGGACAAATTTTGTTCTCTATGCTATGCAAGTAGTCCTCGATTTAAGACCACTGTGGAGTCCAAAATTTGTAACTACAGGTAGTTGTCAACTTACGACCACAATTGAGCCCAAAATTTTTGATGCTAAGCAAGACAGTTAAGTGAGTTTTGCCCCATTTTATGACCTTTCTTGCCACAGTTGTTAAGTGAACCACAGTAATTAAGTTAGTAACATGGTTGTTAAGTGAATCTGGCTTCCCCATTGGTTTTGTTTGCAGAAGGTCAGCAAAGGTGATCCCAGAATACTGCAACCATCATAAATATTGCCAAGCATCCAAATTTCAATAACATGACCATCGGGATGCTGCAATAAACGTGAGAAACAGTTGCAAGTCACTTTTTAGTGTGGTTGTAACTTCAGTCACTAAACGAACATCTGTAAGTTGAGGACTACCTGTGTAGCATAGAGAATAAAGTCTGTCCAATAAGCATGCCTGCTTTAGTAAGAGAAAATGAGGTATCTGAAGGCCCAGAGACCTTTCAAAAGTTATTCTAATTATAATGAAAGATACCAGCTTTCCTACATCTGTCTAAATATTTACACAGCACATCTTTCCAAAGATAACTAACATTTCCAGAATAAAGATGGTAGAAACTGATTTAAAACAGCATACCAGCAACAGCATGAGTCAGCATTGTGTAATGCAGAAGGGGGCAACTACAGCCCCTTTACAACATGTGGACTTCAATTCCCAGAATTCCTGAGCCAGCCATGCCTGAAATTCTGACTTGAAATTCCATGCTGGCTGAAGAATTCTGGGAATTGAAGTCCACAGTTCATAAAGGAGCCATAGTTTCTCATCCCTGATGTAGTGGTTAAAATGTTGAACTAAGAACTGAGGAAATCCAGATTCAAGCCTGCCTAAAATTAGTTACACTTTATTTAAAACATTTATACAGATGCCCATTTTATAACCAGCTTTGGGCAGTTCCCATCTGGGAGGCCTAAACCATGGAAGTTCACCATTATGCTTGTGAGATGGGCAGCTATGCAAATTTAATTAATAAATAAAGCAGTAATTTCAGCTTAGTCAATCTTGTTGGATTGTTGCTGTGGGGAAAAACTAGAGTATTATGTTTATGAGTTCCCGAAGGTTAAGGTAGGATATAAATCACATAACAAAAAAAAATATAAAAAATAAACAGTGCAAATCATACCAAACCTGGTATCTTTTTTTAGAGTAGATGCTCAGTATAACTTTGATTAAAAATAAGAGCAACTTAAGTTACAACACTGACTTATTTTTGAAGATATTCAAGTTCCTACAGTAATTAAAAGTGTATATATAATGTTACTTGCAATCTTCCTTATCACTAACTTTTTTGCTGTCATTAATTCAAACTTAGACTTTACTAAGACTTTATCTAAGTTTCATGTCAGCTTATCACAACACGAAATAACCCTCAAAGCATGCATTTTCTCTTAGTACAAAGATATCTACCTTCTTTGGTTGATATATCTTTCAACAGTGTTTTCCAGAAATAAATATATTTAATTAATTCTTACAACACACTAATTAGAGATATGGAATCTAAGTAAAGCTACTTACCCTGCATGAGAGAAAACTGTGGTCTGCCACTAGTTGCATATTGCATCCATCTCAAATTTCATCCATTGCTTAACTCTGGTGACGTGTGTATTTATAATCCTGCTTTAAGCTTAAAATTTTGTGGGCACACATCACAATTTTTTAATTGCAACCATACAGGAGTTTGCATGAATGACATTTTGCATGCTATTTCTTGTATAAAAGACGCTGCAGACCATAACTTTTAATGGTCGCTAAATAAACAGTTGTAAGTCTAGAATTACCTTTACTTCTGTGCAAAGCTCTGTATAGATTATGTTTCATTAAACAATTTAAAAGTTTGTTTTGAAATATTTTTAATAAGCGTATATAAAAATAGAATTGACTTTCTTGATTTTGGGGAGGGGGATTACAACCACAATCGAGCCCAAAATTTCCATTGCTAAGCAAGACAGTTAAGTGGGTTTTGCCCTATTTTACAACCTTTCCTGCCACAGCTGTTAAGTGAATCACTGCAGTTGTTAAGTGCCATGCAACCTTTTATCTAGTGACCATTCAAAAGTTACAACAGCACTGAAAAATGTATCCTAGGGACATTTGCAACCGTCTAACAAGCAAAGTCCATGGGAAAACCAAATCCACTTAACAACCACATTACTAACTTAACAAGTGATTTACTTAACTGTAGCAAGAAAGGTCATAAAATGGGGCAAAACTCATTTAACAATTGCAACAGGAATGTTGGGCTCAATTGTGGTCATAAATCAAGATTCAGGAGTTTGTATGTTGATAACTTAATTAGCTAAAATTTAAGTCAATTAGTGTTAGACTTATCCCTGGAATTTTTAGATTTCTATGATCATAAGTGACCACAGAACATCTCTAAATATTGTTGGGTACATCTTTCTAATCCTACATTTAATGAAAACAAGGACTAGGGATGACATGACAGCAGTGCTCCAATATCTCAGGGGTTGCCACAAAGAAGAGGGAGTCAAGCTATTCACCAAAGCACCTGAAGGCAGGATAAGAAGCAACAGATGGAAACTAACCAAGGAGAGAAGCAACCTGGAAATAAGGAGAAATTTCCTGACAGTGCGAATAATTAATCAGTGGAACAACTTGCCTCCAGAAGTTGTAAATGCTCTAAAACTGGAAGTTTTTAAGAAGAAACTGGACAACCATTTGTCTGAAATGGTATAGGATTTCCTATCTGAGTCCCAGGGGGTTGGACTAGAAGACCTCCAAAGACCTTCCAACTCTATTCTATTTTCTACTGTAAAAAATAATAGCTCAAGACAGACAATTTCACCTTTATAAATCTAAATATTCATAGAGAGAAAACAGGGAATTTTTAGTCCTGCATTTTCAAATCCAATTATACGCAACCTAATTGTGCAATATATGGCTGTAGGCACTTCTGTTCCATTTCCAGGTGCACAACCATTCCACTAAGAAGCAATGACAAGTAACCTCTTTTAATTTCAAACAAATCTTGCAGGTAGAGTGCCATTAAATTTTACTCTAGAGTTTTTAAATGTTTGCCTAAAGTAAGGTATTTTACCTGAAGTAAATGCACTTAAAATTTTAAAGAAACACTACAATATGGCCCATCTTCCAGTTAAGCAGACTACCACCTACAAAGGTAGACTGCTACTTAAGACTACAATTGAGCCCACATTTTCTGTTGCTAAGTGAGAATCACTACAGTTACATTAGTACAAGTAGTGTTTGACTTACAACAGTTCATTTAATGACCATTCAAGGTTACATTACTGAAAAAGTGGCTTATGACCGTTTTTCACACTTACAAATGTTGCAGCATCCCCATGGTCACGTGATCAGAATTTGGACACTTGGCAACTGGTTCACAACTGTGGCAAGAAAGATGGTAAAACGGGTCAAAATTTATTTAACAACTTTCTCATTTAGCAACAGAAAATCTGGGCTCAATTATGATTGTATTTCGAGGATTACCTGTAAAATAATGTTAAGTGAAACTAACTGCCCCATTAACTTAGATGTCAGAGGTTGCATACATGATCACATGACCTGGGACAGTGCAACTGTCATAAATATGAACCAGTAGTCAAACATCCAAATTCTGATCAGTGGAGGCTGCAACAGGCGTAAGTGTGGAAAAGCTATTATAAGTTACTTTTTTCTATGCCCTTATAGCTTTGAACATCACTAAACAAACTGCTGTAAGTCCAGGATTGCTGGATAGATTAAGTAAACAAGAAGCTCACTGCACTTTTAAAGACATAGCATGATTCATGCATCTGAAGTTGTCTTAATACATTTGTCAATACTTAAGATGCCATGAAATCTTGTTTTGTCACAAAAGGCCAGTATAGCTGCTCTTCTCAAAATGAATAGCTTAGAGTTCTTTTCGTACAATTATTTTTTTTCCATGCACCAGGATAATTTGAAGCTGGAGGAGGTGGAACTCAAAGCAGCTCAGGCAAGACAGCTTTAATTTCCCCCTAGGGGAGGGTGGGCTTAATATCTAATTAAACAGCAAAGAAATAGAAAAGTCCTGATTTCTCCCCTCCACAAAACATTCCTTTGATTAGGAAAAAAACAAGTCTGTACACATTTCACTTCTTTTAAAGTTTCACAGAAACAAAATAAAAAGACTGTCTCCATGTTACAGGAGTTCTCAGTGGGAGCTGCTGTGCAAGAAAAGTGGCTAGAATCAAGCTAGTAGAGAAATCCTAAAGGAAAACTGACTCTCACTGTGGATTTTTTTTTCCAATAATTTCCTCAGACTAGTGTGTCCATGGGGAACATGAACGGTGAAGGCTAAGTATAAATATACTTAAGAGTCTAATTATTTCTGTTCATTCAATGATCAGCAAGTTGTTCATTAAACCTTTTATCTAATTATCATCACCAACTTTACATGAATTTATTTTAAAGGTGAGGTGGTATTCTATTTCAAAGAAAGGAGTGTGTAACTACACTTTAATGTGGGAAATGTTTGTCTGCATTTATATAACTAAATTATCCTTAACCAACTGATATCTAAACAGCCCGTGATTTTTAAGAAGTTATTTAAAAAAAATAATATTTTAACAGTGCGTCTGGAAACAGTCCAACAAATAAAACCTCATGCACTCAAAAAAATATATACATATATATATATATATATATATATATATATATATANTATGTATATATATGTATATATATATATATATATATATATATATATATATATATATATATATATATATATATATATATATATATATATATGCACATACACACACACACACTCTCATACAAAACTGCTAAAAGAAACTCCACCAGCCTCTGTAGCGATTTTGCATTTTAAAAAAAAAATTATGTTGTAGATTAAAGATACGGGACGTTTTTAAGCTACCTATCAGAGCCTGGGTAACAGAGGAAAGAGAGGTAGTTTGGTCTAGTGGTTGAGATACCAGGCTAGAAACCAGGAGACTGTGAGTTCTAGTTCCACCTTAGTCATGCAAGCAGGCTGGGTGACTTTGGACCAGTCATATTCTCAGCCCAACACACTACGCAGCGTTGATGTTGTGGGAAAGACAGGAGGAGGATGAAGTACGAAGTGAGTTTGCTGCCTTGAGTTATTTATAAAAAGAATAAAGATGGGATTAAGAAAAACCTAAAAGAGACTCAAGCTCAGCATACAGGGCTCATACAACCTCAGCATGCAGAGCAAATCCATTTTACAGCAAAGGAATTACCTTTTAACCACAAGTTCAAACTTACAAAGTGAGAAGAGAAAAACAACCACGCAAAAGATATCCTTGGCATTGCAAGTGAAAAGTGATTAGGAAGCAGGTATTAGATAGCCTTTGGCCAAGAAAAAGGAGTGGCATCTTGATCCAATGCCCATGTTCCCTCACAGCAATCATAATATTAAAAGTTCTAAGCAACAAGGAACAAAAAAATATCCAAAGGATCACTTTCTGGAAGTTCCTTAAGAACCTCCCTGGACAAGACCATGTCTGCTTGACATCATACTTGTTTTTAATACTCAAACCCATGACAGCAATTACAGGTAGTCCTTGACTTACAATCATTTATTTAGTGACTGTTCAAAGTTACAACAGCATTGAAAAAAGTGACTTATGTTATGACCATTTTTCACATGGCCATTTTTCACATGACATTCAGATGTGTGGCCACTGGTTCTTCATAAATGATGGTTGCAATGTCGTAGTGGTAGGGTTTTAGGTGATCCCCTTGTGCGACCTTCTGACAAGCAAAGACAATGGAGAAGTCGGATTCACTTAACAGCCGTGTTACTAACTCAATAACTGCAGTGCTTCACTTAACAACTGAGGCAAGAAAGGTTGTAAAATGAGGCAAAACTCACTTTAACAACTGTCTCACTTAGCAACAGAAATTTTGGACTCAATTGTTATCGTAAGTCAAGGACTACCTGTAATGGTGAACTGCTCTGGGTCATTTTTTTTTAAATAGGACTTGTAAAAGTAGTTTATTTCTATACCCAGAGTTAGAATGGCCTCTTTTGATTTCAGATTAAGGTAGAAGAGAATGGAGAAGTTACTGATCAAAATATCAGAAAATCAAAGTAATTCTCTCTTGTTTTCGGCTAGTAATACTCTTGTTTCATTGCAATTATTTTTTTGTATTTGTTGTATAAAGATGAAGGGAGCAACAGAGTAAGTAAAACAGATGCTGAGTGGAATGCTCTTTCTGTCTTTTTATGCCTGTTGCTTACCTGCTGTTTTCCATTACGCTGCATTCCAAGTTAAAAGGCAGAACTATCTAAGATAGAATCTGAACCGTAGTTTAAGTGAATTCCATTTCAGCATTGTCCAATAAATATCCTTGGCTTTCTGAAAATGCTCCCTTGTGCAGTCGGCTTTCTAGCAGTATTTGCTTTTCTTCAGAACTGCAATTGCAATAGAGCATTATTTGAATGCTCCCATGGGTTATCTTCTAGCCATCTCTGCAAAGCAGATTCCTTTACCATCATCTGAATATGTAAGGCAAAGGTAGTTTCAAATGGGATTTCTTAAAATTAAGACAACTGCTTCTACAAAAACTTTACCTTTTTAAACTTGGCACATAGTTATTCTACAGAATTCATAATCACAGGGAATAACCATGGCCGTCAATTTGGTTGCTTTCAAAGGCCCTAAAGGAAAAGGTATTTAATTGCTATGATAGCTATAATCTCAGGGGTCCTAGGTCATATCAAAGGCATTTTACTGAGGGGGTGAAATTATGTTTATTTTCTTGTACGGCTACCTCTCTGAAACATGAGATGTCTGTGGATACTAATTTGAGATGGATCTCTGTTATGATGAAATGATGCTCTTCTCTGGCTTCTAATGTACAGATGGTCCTCTATTTACAACCATTCATTTGACAACACGTTCAAAGTTACAAAGTCACTGAAAAATCCTCAACCAATCCTCATGCTTGTTACAGCATTCCCACTATCATGTGAGCAAAATTCAAGGGGCTTGGCAACCAACATTTAAGATCCTGTAGCATCCTGGGGTCATATGATTGCTATTTGCAATCTTCCCAGCCAGCTTCCGACAAACATCAATGGAGGAAGCTGGATTCCCTTAATGACCGCATGCCATGATTCATTTAACTACTACAACTTTTATGGTCATAAAATTGAGCACAATTCACTAAACAACCATCTTCTTATAGAAATGAAATTCTGGTCCCAATTTTGGTCGTAAGTCGAGGACAACCTGCCCCTATAGACTCTTCTCATATATTTTGCTTATTGTGTCAGCCCAGATTCTTTTATCTGCTAAATAAATAAACTAGTTTTAAAGAACTCCACATAGTTATCTCACTGGCAATGGTCAATGCTTAATATCTTTGGTAACCTTAAAATCATTCATTTTAATTTAATTTTTAAAAATCTCTCCTTACTCAGGACACTGAGTGTTTCTGTACCAGAGACAAACACCTTGTGTATCTAACCACGCTTGCCAAATAAAATAGTTTATTCCTATTTCTTTTTCATTCCATTCTATTATTCCTAAAATAGAGAACCCATTTATTCAATACTTTACTTGTGGAAAAAGAAAACTTAATCTATCTCAAATTAGAAAAAAACCACATGCAATTTCAGAAATGAAATTACAAAAAACTATTATGCAGAAACAGCACTTAACCCTGCCAAATTAAACTACACTGAAGAATGCCACATGAAAATTAGTTAACAAGTCACTGTGAAGAAAATCGTAGCTATGTGTTTCTTTGCCAGGTTAATATCAGTGCAGACTACACCTGAATTTTCATAAAACACCATAATTGACCTTATTAACATATCCTTATGAAGTAAAAAGTGTACATGCAACTTTTTTTTAATATTGAGCAAGAGAACTCATAAACAAAACCTGCTTCATGTTTCTCAGTTAGCATTTTGCCATACCCACACAAAAACCTCTTAGGAGCTCATCCTAAAATACTGAATAAACATCAGGAATTAACAGCCAATGAACATTCAGCGATAGACATATAGTTCTTGATGCACAGTTTATAGCAGGAATTATGGAAACTGACCTTCTAACCAAATAATTAACATAATAACAAAATAACAGAGTTGGGAGGGAACTTGGAGGTCTTCTAATCCAACCCCCTACTCAAGCAGGAAACCCTATACCATTTCAGACAAATGGCTGTCCAATCTCTTTTTAAAAATCTCTAGTATTGGAGCACTCTCAACTCCTGGAGGCACTGAATGAAATAACCCCATGAGTTTCCATCAGGAACATTCTAAAGGCATGCATAATATCCCATTTTCAAAATACAAACGACACCAAGAACTCCACAAATTATTTTCTGCATTTTCCTAAACAAAGAAAAATACATTGAACAGACACAAGAATCAATAATCTCAATTTACAATAACTTTAAAACAAAGCCTGTGTGGTCCATAATGGAAGACATGTCAGGTAACAGATAATCAGAGTTGGAAGGGACCTTGTAATTCATCTAGTCCAACCCCCTGTTCAAGTGGGAGACCCTACACCCATTTCTGACAGATGGGAGTCCAATCTCTTCTTGAAAGTCTCAAGTGATGAAGCTCCCACAACTTCCGAGGGCAACTTCTGTTCCACTGGTTGATTGTTCTCACTATCAGAAAGTTTTTCCTTATCCAGGTTAAATCTCTCCTTGTTCAGTTTCCATCCATTATTCCTTGTCTGCCTTCGAGTGCTCATGCAAAATAGCTTGACTCCCTCCTCTGTGACAGCCCCTCAAATATTGGAAGATGCTCTTCCTGTCTCCCCTGGTCCTTTCTCTTCCCTAGACTGGCCAAGCCCAGTTCTATAACCATTCATTTTATGTTTTAGCCTCCAATCCCCTAATCATGCTGGTTGCTCTTCTGCTGTACTTTTTCTAGAGTCTCAACATCTTTTTTATAATGTGGTGACAAAAACTGGATGCAGTACTCTAGGTGTGGTTTACTAAGGCTTTATAGAGTGGTATTAGTTACCTCACTGATTTAGGATTGCATTAGCTTTTTTGGCTGCTGCTGCACACGGCTGGCTCATATTTAGTAAATGCCTACAACCCTAAATTTAAAAGTAACACTGACATATTTATATTTTCCTAGTTAAATCATGAAACAATGAATAAGCCCTCAAATTGCTTTGGACTCGCAGTCAATCCTAATGAAAAGTTCAACCACATGACCTTTTCCATTTATTTTTTAATGGACCAATATAGCTACATGGCATTACTGTCATGATTCCAAAAAGTATTTTAATAAAAGACATTTGCATGGCATTTATTTGCATCTCTTCTCTGGGAGAGCTATAACTCTGAGTTTCAGCAGCCAAGAGAAGGATACAAAAGCAACTCTGCCTGCACTGATACCAGCACATGCAAAAATGAAAGGAAGATTTTATATAGGAATGGTTGTAGAAGCAGAGTTTATTCCAGGAAGTTGCAAATACATGAAAATCAGTTCTATCATCAAGTAATATTTGCACTTAAGTGAAAAATTAGTTCACCTCTTCCTATTTTTCTATTTACAGATAGTCCTCGACTTTCGACTCTAATTGAGCCCAAAATTTCTGTTGATAAGCAAGGCAACTGTTAAGTCAATTTTGCCCCATTTTATGACCTTTCTTGTCACACTTGTTAAATGAATCACTGCAGTCATTAAATAATACAGTTGTTAAGTGAATCTGGCTTCCCCAAAGACTTTGCTTGTCAAAATGTCGCAAAAGGTAACCATGTGACCCTGGGACAATGCAACCATCATAAATATAAGACATTTGTCAAATAACTGAATTTGGATCACGTGACCATGGGGATGTTGCAACTGTCATGTTAAAACCAGTCATAAGTCACTTTTTTCAGTGCTGTTGTAACGTTGGTCATTAAATGAGTTGTTTCAAGTCAAGAACTTCCTGTACCTCATACATATGCTTACATACACACATGCACACAATAAAGGATAGCAATAGCACTTAGACTTATATACCACTTCACGGTGCTTTACAGCCTTCTCTAAGCTGTTTACAGAGTCAGCCTCTTGCCCCTAACAATCTGGGTCCTCATTTTACCCACCTCGGAAGAATGGAAGGCTGAGTGAACTTTGAGCCTGGTGAGATCTGAACTGCCAAATTGCAGGCAGCCGGCAGTCAGCAGAAGTAGCCTGCAGTACTGCACACTAATCACTGCGTCACCATGGCTCATATGGATACAGAGAAAAAGANGGGGGGGGGGGGAATCATTAAGATACTTTACCTTTTATTGATAGGTTTTTCATCTTTCTCATAAGGCTTCACAAACCACTTCCCAATACGGACAAAATTCCGGTTCATTAAGCATCTTTCCACCAGGTTGTGAATTGCTTTGAAGAGCAGAGTTCGGCATTCATAGGAAAGCCCGTTTTCCCATACACCGTCTTCCTCATCTGCAGGGATTAAACAAACCTAAATTAATATCAAGCTTTCAACAGAAGCTAAGAGTGCAGCCACCACGACTAAGGGCAATAAATATTATTACTTGTAAGAGCTGTCCTAATAGCTTACATTTAACTGTATACAAAGGCCACCTGAAACATAAATACATGAAGGAGTCTTTTGTGGCTTTCTGATGGACAGCAAAATCTCCATGGTCTCAGAATAAGACATGTTTTCCTGCTCTTGAACAAAAACCATCTTTTTGTTTAAGCAGAGGTATCAGGGATTTGCTATGCCAGTATGAACACATCTCCTACTCAGCCATTGTTAAATTTTAAACCACAAGGTCTTTGAGACAAAGACTCAAGCTTTTCTTCACTGATACCACAGCTAGTCCTCAGTTTATGACCACAATTTCCACTGCTAAGCAAGGTGGTTATCAAATAAAACATGCCCATTTTATGACCTATTTTTGCCAAGGTTCAATACACAGGAATGTATTAATTTGCTTAACGACTACCTCATTTGCTTAATGACCACGCTCTGTACTGGAGAGAAATACCTTGTATGTTTAACCCTTTGGCTAATGAAGTATGATCCTGATACTGTTTGCTTAATGACCACCAAATTTGTTGAATGACAGCCACCCAAAAAAAAATCAGATCCAGTCATGTTGATGCCTCAAAATTATGACTGTAATGATTTACAATAGAAATTCCAGTTATCATCATAAATCAAGGACCACCTGTATTATCAGTTATTTGGAGGGGACTTGGAGTCCTAGTGGACAATCCCTTGAGTGTACTGCAGCCTTGATCTGCAGCTGCCAAAAAAGTCAACAGAGTTCTAGGCTGCATTAACAGAGGGAATAGAATCACGATCACGTGAAGTGATAATATCACTTTATAAGGCCTTGGTAAAAACACACTTGGAATAATGGATCCAGTTTTGGTCACCATGAAGTAAAAAAAGATGCAGAGACTCAAGAAAGAGTGCAGAGAAGAGCAACAATGATGATTATGGGACTGGAGGCTAAAACACACCAAGAATGATTGCTGGAATTGGGTATGTCTAGTAAAGGGAAAAGAAGGACTAGGTGTGACATGATGGCAGTCTTCCAATACTTGAGGGGCTGTCATAGAGAAGGGGGAGGTCAATCTATTCTCCAAAGCACCTGAGGGCAGGACAAGAAGCAACGGATGGAAACTAACCGTGGAGAGAAGCAACCCAAAACTAAGAAGAAATTTCCTGACAGTTAAAACAATTAATCAGTGGAACAACTTGCCAAAAGTTGTGAATGCTCCCACACTGGAAGTTTTGAAGAAGAGGTTGGAGAATCACTTGTCTGAAATGGTATAAGGCCATAATGGCGAACCTATGCCATGTGTGTCGGAAGTGGCACACAGAGTTATCTCTCTGGGTATGTGAGCTATTGCCCATTGGTCTTCTGGGTTCTGGCGCACCGGCCAGCTGGTCTTCATGTGCACCAGAAACCGGAACCATCTTCCCGGCATGTGCATGCACACCAGGCAGTTCCTCTTCCGGTTTTCAGCACGCACATCCACATTGACCAACTGGTCTTCATGCATACATGTGTGCCAGAAACCAGAAGATCAGATGGCTGACATGCGTGCACACTGGGCAGCTGCTCTTCTGGTTTCCAGGACACACGCACTCCCGTTTCCACAGTCGGTGCTGAAAGGATTCACCAACACTGGTATAGGATTTTGTGCCTGAGCATGGGATTGGACTAGAAGACTTCCAAGGTCCCATCCAACTCCATTATTCTACTGTATATTGTATACTTTTAATATAGAGGCTCTCTTGACACATTACTATTTATGAATTCCGAGGTTAAAAATAACAAGCACATTCAACAAGGCAATCATAAGTAATTAAAGAAGTGTCCATGCAGCCTCATCAATGTTCATAAAAATGTTTAAATAGCAGAACAAGAGTAGTATCCCATTACTATACAGACCCACACAACTAGTACCAAGTTATTGCATTTTTGGTTACAGGTAGTCCTTGTCTTATGACAATTGAGCCCAACATTTCCATTGCAAAGCAAGATAGTTGTTAAGCGAGTTTTGCCCAATTTTATGATTGCTCTTGCCACTATTGTTTAAGTGTATCACTGCAGTGGTTAAGTTGGTAACACAGTTGTTAAGTGAATCTGGCTTCCCCATTGACTTTGGTTCTCAGAAGGTTGCAAAAATTGATCATGGGACTCTGAGATACTATAGCTATCATAGCCACATGCCAGGTTTCTAAGCAAATGAATTTTGAGCATGTGACCACGGGGATGCTTCAATGATCATACATGTTAAAAACACTTTTTTCAGTGATGTTGCAACTTTGAACAGTAACTAAACAAATGACTGTAAGTGGGGGACTACTTCTACTGCACTGTTTTCTGTGCCCAGCAACCAAGAATACTGCCAGCCTTCAGCAGGCTAGTAACAGATTCTGCAAACTAATAATCATTGTAAATGCTTTTTGAAAAAACAGGCACAAGTTACACAAGCACACTCTTTTTGTAAACATCCTCTTAGTTATTTCATGGCCCTTACCATATTTTTTTTTTGAAACATAAGTCATAAACATAACAGTAAAAGTAACTCAAAACATTCCATAAAGTTAACAAGGCAGAAGCCTAGGTCAATAATTAAATTTGTCAAAAGTCAAGGATCAGTCCCTGTGGAAAAAGTACACTGAGCCAGAAAGGAAAAATCCTTTCATAAATTGAAACTGGGTGTAACAGCATTGAAGCCATTTAATTTTGCTATAAATTAGCAATTTCAAATCCCTAATCAAAATAGATGGCATGGGCACTGCCACATCGTCTATCTGCAACAGAGAAACAGTAACTCACCAGTGTCTTAAAAACACAATAAATATGCATCATTACAAGTGATTAAAACTACCTGCTACAGGTTGTCCTCAATTTACAACAGTTCATTCAGTGATTGTTCAAAGTTATATCAGCATTTTAAAATTTGATTTATGGCCATTTTTCACACCTATGACTGCTGCAACATCCCCATGGTCACATGATCAAAATTTAGACCCTTGGCAACTGACTCATATTTATGACAGTTGCAGTGTCCCAGAGTCATGTGATTCCCCTTTTGTGACCTTCTGACAAGAAAAGTCAATGGGGAAACTAGATTCACTTCATAACCATATTACTAACTTAACAACTGCAGTGATTCACTTAACAACTGTAGCAAGAAAGGTCATAAAATGGGCAAAACTCACTCGACAACTCTCTCACTTCACAACAGAAATGTTGGGCCCAATTGTGGTTCTAAACTGAGAACCAAGTGTATTCTACATCACTACTCTTCAAACCTAGTTACTCAGCATAAGCTTTCCTGAAAGACGGCTTGCCTCTGCAATGCAACAGAATTGTTCACAGAGTGTGGACCACTCACTCATGCAGAGTAGCTAATAAATACTGTGGACTAGCCAGTTTTTATCTTACAGCTTGCTCAAATTCCCTGAAAAGCATTACTCTATAGCCACATGAGATAACTGGGATATGGTTCAATCTTCAGTTTTAGTAACACATTTCCTTCAAGCACTGTCAACAAGAAAAGCTTGGGTATGTGTAATGGTACATGGGAAAGACTTTGGGAGATGGGGAAAAGAGATGCTGCCTAAGTAACTATCAGATAAGAGAGGGCATAGCCCTCAGCTGCATAGTGGGTGGAGAACAGAGAGTCAGAGAGGAACCCTCCCGAACTTCTCAGGCTGTAAAAAAGAGAGAGAGAGAGAGATGGCAGCAGATTTGTTGGGATCTACCTGGGAAGGTTTACAGTTATGGGACAGTAGCATAATATAGGTAGTCCACTTACAACCTTTCATTTAGTGACCATTCAAATACTGGGGAAAAAATGACTTATGGTCATTTTTCACACATACAACTGTTGCGGCATCCCCATGTTCACATGTTCAAAATTTGCGCGCTTTGGCAACTGGCTTATAACAATTGCAGTGTCCTGGGGTCACCTTTTTCGACCTTCTGAGACAGTCAATAGGGAAGCCAGATTCACCTTACAAACAATTGTAGGGATTCACTCAACAACTATGACAAGGAAGGTTGTAAAATGTACTTAACAAAGATATCAAGCAAAGTTTACTTAACAACTGCCTCGCTTATCAATAGAAATTTTGAGCTCAACTGTGTTGATTCAAGGACTACATAATAAGTCAGGGACAACATAATATGAAGAGTTGGTTATGAGCACTACAGTACCTTAATTAATGGGACATAAAATCCAAATCAATCCTTTCCCCAGGGACTTATTTTTCTTCACAGCACCTTAAGCCCATGTCACACTGCACCAACGGATGCAAAGAGGATGTAAAACAGACAAAAAAGCTTGCCATCCATTGGAATACAGGACAAAAAAGCTGTGCCAATCCATTGGAAAATGCAATGCATCCATTGGGTACTTCACTGCATACGTCTTTTATACGCTCTATCCGTAAAACATCCGTCAACTGCTATTTCACGCGTCAAAAAGTTGTTGAACTGCACACAATTTTTTGAGCGGATGAACTTTCCGCCACATAACGATCTACATCGCGACACATACGGAACAAAACGTTGCTACATCCATTGTCATCCATCACACGTCCGATGTATCTCTCGCATCCTCTGTGCCATCTGTGCAACTCACATCCGCTCCAGCAGAAAGCGGAAGAAGAGGAAGAAGCGAAAGGTACACGGAAGCTCCACACAGCATAGTAGCACAGAAATAGAAAGGATGAAAGCGGATGCACCTCGGACATAAAGCATTAAAACGGAAAAAACGTTCGATATGGAACGTATCTCGATATTTAGGATGTCTGGAGATGCCTAGAGTATGTGGAAGGACACCTAGCGAAAACGACATTTCATAAAAAGGGGGAGTAAAATCAACTGATCTCACTTTCAGTCCAGCAGCCTGGTGTGCTGAGACCTCTTCGCCTTGCGTCTTGCTCTTCACATCATGCTATTGATCTCCACCATGGATCATAACACAGTCCTTATGGTAGCTTATGTTATTCAACACCAGAACAAGCCTCTTAGACGTTTCACCTTTTCTACGCAAGGAGAAGAAGGAGACGTTCAAGAGCTGTGTGGGTCGATGAGGATTGGGAGAAGAGTGAGTTTGGACTCTATGACAAGCTGATGGTGGAGCTGAGGAATGAAGACCCTCGTGATTCCAGCACTTATTGAGGATGCCACCAGCCATGTTTGACGAAATTGTAGAGCGTCTGAGACTCAGTTGACCAAATCAAGCACCAATTTCCGTCCCAACCTTGGATCCTGGACTGAAGGTGGCACTGATCTGCACCACCTGGCCTCTGGAACACATACAGAAACATGCACGTATACCTGGAGGGTGCCACAGAACAGCTCCTCCGGTGTCCCACCACTGAAGAAGGCTGGAGGAAAGTTGCAGAGCAGTAGTATCAGAGGTGGAACTTCCCCACACCGTTGGACCATAGATGGAAGCATGTGGCCTGCAAGCTCCAGCAACTCAGGTCTCTTTATCAACTACAAGGGCTCTTCAGCATCATCCTCTTGCCATGGTCGATGCTGACTACAAGTTCCATGTACATCACATGCTTCAGGCAACGGGTCAGCTTCAGATGCCCATGATACATACAACGCCAGTGACCTCAAGCGTGGCTGGAACGCAACTTCATCATGCGGTTTTCCAGATCCAGACCCCCTACCTACACAAGATGTGCCCTACTTCATCGTTGGTGATGACGCCTTCTCCCTCAGACCTACCTCATGAAGCCTACACTTCCAGATACCTCTACCGTGAAGAGAGGATCTTCAACTACAGCTGTCCAGGCAAGGCGGGTGGTGGAGAACGCTCTTGGCATCCTAGCAACAGGCATTCAGGTACTTTCTCACCACCATGCAGCATCGCCCAGGGACTGTGAGGAGCATGATGGAAGCTTGCTGCATCCTGCACAATTCATGCCACCGTCACGCAGTGTTGCAGAACAGGCTTGTGGACCAGTCACAAGGCAATGGGGACATGGAGCCTGTGAATGGAGGCAAGGGCGAAACCGATAGACATTGTGGATGTGCAAGGCCCCAACAGAGCTTCATGTGAAGGGAGAAAGCAGCGCAACCTCCTGAAGCTGGAGCAGTGGAGTGCAAGACAGGATGGTAGATGCTTAATGGATGCTTCCTTCAGCCTGTCTCATACATTGATGACATTGTGCCATGTATGTTGAGTGGCCTTACAATGAACAGGGCATAAATAGTTTTATGTTGAAATGTGTTGATCAATGATTAAATTGTTATTGAATAAAAGGGCCATAATGTGCGGCAGCTGGAGAGTGGACCATACAGCCCACTATGCTTGCACTGGAGTTTATCTATCCATAGCTATCCTATCCATCCCACAGCTATCCATTCCACAGCATCCTTACCCATCCCACAGTTATCATCCCACAGCTATCCTTTACCAATCCACAAGCATGCAAAGGCTTAACCCTTTTTTCAAAGTTTTCCCCAGCACTTTTTAAAGTAAAAAAATGAAGCAAGTGTGTGAAGCAAAAATAACTTTATTATAACAACTGTATGACTTTATTAAAAAGGAAAATGACCCAAGTAAAGTGTCTAAGCAAAGATAAAGTGAGCAGGTAACAACTCAGTCTCTGGCACTTTCTCAGTCACTCTGAGGCGTGCCCATGGTCTCAGATGTAAAGGGCCAGGATTGTGGGTGGATGGTGCTGGAGTGCTGGTCCGAGGTGCCATTGGGTGCTGGCCCGAGAGTACAACAGGAGATGTGTGTGCAGGAAGCTCTAAAGAGAGCTGACTCAGTCATGAGGTTGAAGGCCTTTCTCAAGGACCTGGGATTGAGGCCCAAGACTGATGACAGATGTTCTGAGGAAGGGCTTGGCTGTGGGGTGGAGGAAGGAGGAGTGTAGTGGGCTGTGGTCTGCAGCTGGTCAGCTGAGGCTCTGTGGCGTCCGAGGACCTGGGTGTGGACTGGGAAGGGCTGCCTCTGCGTGGGAAGTCCTGTATGGTAGGCTTGGTAAGGCGAGGGGCTGCTGAAATCCGTGGAAGGGCTGTGACATTGCCTCGGGTGGAGAAGCAGACCTGGAGTGGAGGAGCAGTTCAGCTGGGCCTGGAGGGTGATGCAGAAGAGCTGTGATCCTCTCCTTCATCACCTGGTACTGGGCTCGAGCATGTCCATGAGGGTCTGGCTCACGTACACGATGAAGGGCTTGCGTGGGGATGGTATGTCGAAGTGGACCAGCTGGGAGAGGAGATCTGTGCTGGCTTTTATTGTGTCCCTGATCTCCAAGAGGACGTTGGCTCGTTCCTCCGGTCTGCCTCTCTGCCTGCTTTCTGTGGAGGTGGAGCTGGGGATGGGGGTGGTTGGTCTCTGGTGGCTGCCTCTCTCTGCTCCATCTGAGACAGGGGATCCTCCACGTCTTCTGGCATGGGGAGTGCAGCTGTTGGGGGGTCTCTGTCGGGGCCCTCCGAAGACACTGCCTGGACACACGATAGCTGTCTCCTGGCTGAAAAAGGAGTGGCTCTCTATGGGCTGTCTGAGGGAGAGGGTTGACAGAGGGGCTGCTCCTCGGTGGCGGATCTCATCCTCCATGAAGCTGCACCTTGCCATGACATAGTCTCCGGTCAGTGAGCTTGACAGCGGCCTGCCCGGATTTCTTCAGGTGCAGCTTGCCATACCAGGTTGGCATATGCTTCCACCATCCCAGGAGGACATCTGAAGTCAAGCCAGGCTCTCCGTCTTCTCTCTCACGCTGCCTGCCTCCGCTTGGTGTCGCGATAGAGCCTGCGGCCCTTCCTCCACAGTACTCGTTCTCCCTCAGCCATTCCAGCACCTCCTCCTCATGGTCCTTCGGAAATGGAGTACTGTTTCTCTCCCCCTTCTCCTTGCCTTCCTCTTCCTCCTCTGGCAGGGCCTTCAGCAGCAGGGCTTTGAGGCCTTGGGGCTGTCCACCACAGCAGCAGCAGCAGGGAGAAGCACCAGCAGCAGCAGCAGCAGGAGAAGCACCAGCAGCAGCACCAGCAGAAGAAGCACCAGAAGAAGAAGCACCAGTAGCACCAGCAGCAGCAGAAGCACCAGCAGCTTCAGAGTCAGCCAGAGGGTGGATGGTGGTCTGTCCTCTTGCCAGGGCTGGCAGGAGTAGGCACAGGTTTCTCTTCTTCCCCATGGTGTTCTCTCAAGATGTCTCTGCAGCAGATCTTTCCTCTGATTGTGACTCTTGCGAGCTGCCTCCTTTTATATCCGCGGAGCTTACGCAATGCGCAGTGAACGCTTTGCATCTGCTATGCATCCGCTATCATCCTATACGCGTCTGTGATGAATCCGCGTCATCCGCTACGCATCCGCTCCTTCCGCTACACGTCCGCTTCGCTGTTCTCCCGGAAGCCCTGCAGATGCGTCATCCGCTTCCATCCGCTAGGCTTCCTACGAACATCCGCTTTACATCCCGCTACATCCTCCCACGTCATTCCACCTTGTTGTTCCGCTCTTTATGCAAATTTGGGCACTTTTGAGAGCGGATAACAACGGATGGAAAATTTGCTCGTCCGCTGTGTCCTTTTTACATACATTTTGCATCCGTCGGCCAGTGTGACCTAGCCTTTAGATTAACAAGTAGAAATCTCCAGAAAAGTCACTACTCAGCAAAGTACATTACAGTTAAGAATTGATGGAAGATAGCCTTTCCATTTTGCAAACCTATGATGTCTGGCTTCTTTAGCAGCCCAATTTGTTTCATGCTGGGCTCAGAGGCAAGAAAAAATGTTCCTTCTTCCATTAGTCTGAATACAGTGTTTGTGAACATAAAATCAGTCATCACCAGCAAGCTATTAGACTAAGGTTTTAATATCAGTATCAATTTAAGAAACTTCGAGTAGTTGTTTGGAAAAAACGTAGCCAATAAGAATTGTTAAATAGATTTGTCAGGTAGCCATTTCCCTGCAAAGATAATCTCAACTACAGGATGTGAATTGACCTCTGAGTTGTTTAGTAGTCAGGATCAAGGGCATTGTATTTATTTATTTGCTTTTTATCCCACGTTTATTACTTTATAAGTAACCCAAGGCAGCAAGGAGACATCATAGCCTTCCTCCTATCTCCCCCACATCAACAACTCTGTAAGGTGAGTTGGGCTGAGAGTGAGTGACTGGCCCAAAACTCAGCCAGCCAGCGTTCATACCTAAACTGGAACTGGAATTCACCATCTCCTGGTTTCTAAGCCAGTACCTTAATCACTGCAAAAATACAGGATGTCCACCAGCAAACAACTCCTCTCCTTCAATTTCTCTACGAAATGTAGAAGAAAAGAATGGTCTCATGTCATTATAAGCTTATAACTAGCATCACTTTTTGATCTGGTGTAGACCACAGTATGAGATGAGACTTTCTCCTTCTTGGTGTCGCATACAGAGCTAAGCAGAGAAAGCTGACTATTGGAGAGCTCTGGAGTAGACCCTATATACAGATTTCTTCAGATGCTGTGTGTTTCATATCCTGATGTGCCAAGAGATAACCTTTCAATCCTCAGAATGGCACGAAGAAGTTAGAGCAAGTCCATGAAAATATACAATTTTGAGCCTTTGTGCAAAGGAGATCATTCAAATAAAAATGGAAACACACTGTTACAAGGAAGTGAAGAATACAATTGCTTCCTTGAAATGTTGGGAGTTGACTGGACCAACTAGACTCCTCAAAATGTGATTTAGATGGCCCACTTGAGCACTTAATGGATCCACAGGGTTTCTGAACTGCTCAAGGATCTCAAAGTACTTCCGTCAAATGTTGTGTTAACCTCTGAAATACAGAGATGAATAAGGTACTATACAAGATTGACCTTAATGGTCTCCCTCCCTGCCCACCAATCCTAATCGGTTTCTTGATTTTCTAAAAAGCAATGGAAAATGACACAGATGAAGAGATGCCTAGATGCTGGGGGGAATGAAAAATACAACCACGAACAGTTATGAGTTCAAATCTGAACCAATAAGGCAACAGGGAGCTTACCCTGTCTCACTTGATTTGTAAGGTATCAGGCAACTGCACTAGTCCAAATTTAATAAAAAGAACGGGCCAGAACAGCCTATTAGTTTTGTTGCACTTAAACTGGCTATTAATTTTGATAATAAAGTTGCTCTTACTCATGGGAGGAGCAGATGGAGACTGTGGCCAAGACAACCTTTTGATGCTACAGCAAGGGCACTAATTGTGATTTTATCTAGCACAAGACACACTGAAGGCCATCATTCACGTTCAGTGGTGGCACAGTCGTTAGTATGCAGTATTGCAGGCAAAAACTCTGCTCATAGCTAGGAGTTCAATCCTGACCAGCTCAATGCTGACTTGGCTTTCCTTCTTTCCAAGGTCAGTAAAATGAAGACCCAGATTGTTGGGGGCAAGATGCTGACATTGTAAAACTGCTCAGAGACTGCTGTAAAGCACTATGAAGCAATATATAAGTCTAAGTGCTAAAAGCTATCTGCTTCTCCGTTGCACTACAGTACTATAATTTCCTCCAAAAGCCTTTCAAAGCCATCCAGAAATTTCAGCTGGTATAAATGAAGTGTTACACTTATACCCACTACTAAGGAATTGCACTGGTTGCCAGTTTGTTTCAGATGCAAAGGAAGTTGATGGGTATTACCTTTAAAAACCTATTTAAATTATCACCTTTCCGGGGCAAACTTTGACCTTCTGACACTTCACCCTAACAGTGGGCTTTTTTGATGAGAGCTCCCCATCTTTGGAACAGCCTACCTCCCTTTTTTCTAGAAACTTTTAAAAATATGGCTATCCCATGTTGGCTTTGGGAACTGTCTAATGTTGAGCTACCATCAGTAGTATTAAATTGGAAAAACCAGGCAGCAAGTCTTTGCTACTACAGTCCCCCTGCTTTAAGATTTCTTGCCTTCACCTCTTCTCTTCTGGTCAAGTGAATACAGGTAGTCCTTGACTTACAACAGTTCATTTAGTGACCATTCAAAGTTACACAAGCACTGAAAAATGTGATTTATGGCTATTTTTACAGTTACACCCTTGAAGTATCCCATAATCATCTGATCAAAATTCAGATGCTTTGGCAACTGATTCATATTTATGACTGTTGCTATGACCAAAGATCATGTGATCCCCCTTCTGCGACCTTCTGACAGGCCAAGTCAATGGGAAAGCCAGATTAACTTAACAACCATGTTACTAACGCATCAACTGCAGTATTCACTTAACTGAGGTAAGAAAGATTGTAAAATGGGGCAAAACACACTTAATAAATGTCTCACTTAATAACAAAAATCTGGGATTCAATTGTGGGGGAGGTTGTTGAGGACTATCTGAATCTGGAGGTTGTCATTAGATTTTGTACAGTTTTATCTTTTAATATAAGCCACCCAGAGCAGCCTTGCGGCAAAATGGGTGCCTAATACATTTTACAAACACACAAATCTCTACTCTTCTAGGATGCTTTTAACCAGGGCCAAATGTTTCCAATTACCATCTGGGAGATTCCTAATAAGTGTCTTGTTTTCTATTCTGTATTTACATGTATTAATGACTTCTTGTTTACAAAAGATTTAAACCCTGAAAACAAGACAATAAAGACAACAAGAAAAAAAGAAAAGGTAGAGATGGAAGAATAACAAACAAAAAGAAACAAGCTAAGTTAAAAAGAGGCTTCAATCATCTTCATTTAAAAGTCTAAGCGAAGAGCGGGATGGAATCCTTTGGATCTGGGATCTTTGGATCTGAGAAACCTCATCCCACAGGGAAGATCCTGCAACACAGACTCAGGTTCCCTATATATAGATCAGAGGTGCCAAACACAGCAGCGTCACAGCAGCATGATGTGACGCATCTGGCCCATTGGCCAGGAGTTTGACAACCTTGCTATAGATGGCATTGCTTAACTTAAGGAACCTCGAGTGCTACAACCTTGTCAGATCAAGCTGGCCAAGTAGATGTTGTGGGCGATAAGTGGTCCCTAGATTAAGCAGGCCCTCTGCCACATAGGGCTTTGTAGGTAACAACCAGCCCCCCAGAAGTAACCAGTGCATCTCATGAAGCAAAAGTGTTACATGGCCATACCAAGGTATGCCCAACAGTGCCCATACTGCTGCATTCTGGAATAGCTGAAGCTTTTAAGGTGCCATTCAAGGGCAGCCCCAGGTACAATCCCTACTCCCAGTCACTCGTGTCCTGGTCATTTCCTGTCTTGACTATTGCAACACGCTCTACATGGGACTGCCCTTGAAGACCATCCAGAAGCTCCTGTTGGTACAAAATGCAGGAGGCCAGATGGTTTTGTGCAGACCCCAGTGTGCACATGTATCATTTCTCCTGTGGGAGCTGCACTGGCTGCCGATTTGCTTCCAGGTTCAATTCAAGGTGCTGGTTGTCACCTTTAAAGCCCTTCATAGCTGGGGACCAGGTTATCTGAGGGAACGTCTCTTGGTGGTCAAATTTACCCGACCCATCAGAGCAAGGAGGCAGGGAATGCTGCGGGTCCCATCCCTGAGGGAGATACACCTGGTGGGACCCAGAAGAAGGGCTTTCTCTCTGATGGCTCCCTCTCTCAGGAACATCATTCCTCCATAAGCTGCCTAGAGTCACCATAGACGAATAGGCGGCAATATAAATTCAATAAATAAATAGTCATTGGTGCAGCAAATTTTAAAAACTGCCAAGAAATGAACTTTTTTTTCCTGTTTTACTAACCTCAGAGGCACATCAGGAAAATCGTATTTGAGTCAAGCTACAAATAAATCAAGGAAACATTTTGAAAAAGATGAGAACATTATACTAATCTTTCAATTTACTTCCACCCTTGATTTGCAAACACAGTGCAAGCGTTTTTAGCAACAGCAAACATCCATAATAAAATACGGCAAAACCCAAACTGCACTTTGTACTTTAATTTCCACATTCTATGTTAGCACATAAAGTTCACTATGAAGAGATTTAAATCTACCTTCCTGCCTAAACATACACACCTGGAAATTTTCATTTGATTACGTATAAAAAAAAACAACAAAACTTTAATCTGGTTCTTCACTTTGGAAGGTTGATTAAGCAAGCAATCATTTGTTACAGTGTAACTACTACAAAACTGCAGCCTATTTTATGTAAGGCAAATCTGACACAGGCAAACATTTTTTTTCCTGTGCTGGAGAATTAGATCAAGGATTCTTTCAAGAACAGAATGATCATTTTATCTTTTACTTCTGAAATCAATTAATTTGCATCACATTAAATTGTGGCCATTACAAGTAGCAAGCTATGGTTAAAGTCATTTAAGTAAGATGGGCAACATATAAGCCTAATAAAGAATGAAAACTTCCAACCATAACTTGTAATTGACTGTAGCCAGAAAAAGCTAGAATATAGTTAAAAGTCACTTCCATAGTACAGAAAGAAAAGAATGTGGGATCATGGAAATTCAACTCTTCCAAGAATTTCATATTTAGATATTCTTGGTGTATAGCATGCCACAGAGATTTGAGCCTTCATGCCATATGCATACATTAAAAGCCATATCCTAAAAGAGCTTAATCAATTCATACTTTACTAAAATATACAGCAGCCTTAAAATAGACTTTTTTAAACAGCATTAAGTCTCTGAAACAAGAAACAAAATGATTTTCCTTAAAGGAGCAATATATAAATATTTTTATTGCAGAATGCAATAATTCATAATCTAGTCACATAATATAAGAATATCAGCACAACAGTAAGCCTCAAGCTTTGGAAAATGCATTCGGAAATACGGTAACTGACATCTTTAATTTTACCACTGAAATTATATACAGTCAGGCAGTTTTTCAAAGTAAGAAATGTAAAGCAGTTGGAAATATAAAAGTCACAGCTGCAGAAATAAGTTTTAAGAATGCTTCAGTTTCCTGACTGAGAAATTCAAAACTCATTCATCAAGGCTGTAATGGCAACTGGTTGCAACTGATCTCACTGTTAAGAACCAAAAAAAAAAAAAAAGCATTCAACTTCATCAGCTCTCCATGATTAAGGTACAAAGGATAATTATGCCAAAGCTTTCTTTTAGGCAAATTTTTCAGATACTAATTTTGCAATCCAAAACAGATTTAGTACATAAAAATTATGTCTCAAAAAGGCCGCATCATTGCAGGATCATCTTCTAGGTGGAAATATATTCCAAGAAGCCAAGCATGAAGCGTCTCCTCTTCACAAAATGTTTAGGAAGAGGCAAGAAACATTTCTTTCTTTTTAAAAAAATGATATGCTGTCTTTCAAAACTGAGTTCTCACAGGATAGTGCACCATAAGTTAAGAACCTTATGTGTTTTTTAATTAAAAAAATAAAAAATGCAATATACAATAAAATCAGAGACAGATTAAAAGCTTTTATGAAACATATATATTTAAAATACTAATATGTCAAAAGTCTCAGGATAATTTTTTAAAAAGGTCTTTGCCTGATGCAGGAAGAATAATTTAAGTAGATGCTTAGTGTGCTTAACTGGATAGATACATAGTATTTTGAAATAAATATCCTGCTATTGAGAATACTTGTTCCTAGGCAAACACCTAATGTGTAGCCTAGCATGGCGAGGCACTCCACAACAAATGGGAAGTTGCAAATCACATGACCCTGGGACACTGCAAACATCAGAAATATATGCTAGTTGCCAAGCCCCCGAATTTTGATCATGTGGCCATGGGGGGCATTGTGACAGTCTTAAGTGCAAAGACCAGTTGTAAATCATTTTTTTTAAACTTCAAATGGTCACTAAGTAAGGGGCTGTAAGTTGAGGACTACCTATATAGCACTGAAAGAAAGTGTGAAGCAGTGAAGGCTTTACAGAATGTGCGTAATATGAATATAGGACCTTTTGTTGCAGTGTTTTGTGCAAGTGGAAGTTTCTAAACTGTATACAAGGGCAGCCCCTTCAAATAACGCAATCTAAATGAAACATTTCTTAGGCTACGGGATACCAAAGCAAGCATATACTCAAGCAGGGCTATAAGTAACTCTCAAGCCTAGCCTGATCAAAGGCACTTCGTAACATTTAGGACTCTTGAACCTTATTCTGCCAGAGACAGATCAAAAAGCTAATTAACTCTTAATTAAATTATTCTCCGACCTAAAGACAAGCTGAAGTAAGAGTGCCCTATGCTGCTTCCAGAATAGGGTCTGCCAATTTCTCAAAGGGAATGCCATAAAAGCTTCCACTCCCTACATTCATAATGAATTCAAATGTCATGCAGAGCAGTAGAACTTGTGCTTACTCAGAAACGTTTACCCTGCTGCCTCCCATTATGCATGTTTGGAATTATAGCCAAAATTGTGGTTTTTTTTAAATCCAGAAAATTATATCAAATTTAACAACAAAAAATGTATTTACATTCACATCACACATTAAATTACATTATAAACATGTATACACACACACACACAAACACACACACAGTTCAGAAAACAAAATCCAAGTATTCAAAGAAAATAGATGTTGATCCTGATAACAAAGTGATGACGCCCCAAATCCACCTTTGCCATCTTTGACTAATTTTCCCTGCTCTGTAACGATACCAAGGATAAGTTATGGCTGACTTGGCAAAAACCTAGAAGGTGTAGCTAATGAAACCTTTCCAACTTTTACGCATAGCAAGTACAAAGATAAAAGCAAATAAAGAAATTCGGCACAGCAGTTGCGTAAAAAGCACTAATATGCTTTGAACAGGATGTTGAACAGAACGTGCCTCCACATGAGCCAGATAAATTGCCAAAGAATATGATACCTTAACATTTTTAATAAAAAAAAACCTAAGAGGCCAAGTAACAAAGAAAGAATATCTGAAGAGAAATATAATAAAAACAAGCACAAATAGGCTGGAAAACCCAGAGCAGTAACTATATTGAATTCTATTGGATAGTGCAATATTAATGTAATATCAGGGGTTTTCAATTCAATTGTATACAATGTGAAAGATGTGTGTTTGCTTTATGTATGCTTTGTTTTATGTATAATGTACACTGAAGATGGCACGTAATTTTGTTGTACGAGGTGCAATGACAATAAAGTAAACTAATATAGAGACACAAGGACAGTTGTTTGGACGGCAAAGGGAGAATTTTCATTAACATGTGACTATTTTCCCCATAAAATAAGAAATTGCTCATAAGAGGATACAAAGATATCAAACAGCAAGCATTTTAAATAATCTCTCCAATGTTCCCTCTTTTGTCATCTGAAGTGCTGTGAACAGTTAACTAAAATGAAACATGATTTTCATATAATCTTCAATATAAGAGAAGCTAGTTTATTTAGGGAAAAGTAGAGGATTTAAACTACTTTAGAGGAAAAAACAGTTCTCAAGAGAAAAAGGCAGCCTAAATCAAAGAAGTTTCTCATCTCCTGTTCTAACATACTTCTCCATGGAAGCCCTTTGAAGTTTTTTTAGAAGAAACAAAGACTTGTATTGTGCCAGTGGGCTCCTGAATATAAGATAATGTATGACTAAATTTGCATCAGCTACATCTTATTTAGATTTGCATGAGAGAGAAGTATTTTCCCCAATTTCTCATTCGGTACAATAGTCCTCAACTTGTGACCAGAATTTCTGTTGCTAAGTGAAACATTTGTTAAGTGACTTTTGCCCCTTTATGACTTTTCTACTTGTTAAGTGAATCACTGCAGTTGTTGAGACACAAGGTTGTTAAGTGAATCTGGCTTATCAGAAGGTCACCAAAGGAAATAACGTGATTCCCAGGACACTGCAATCATCATAAATATGAGTCAGTTGCCAAGCATCTGAATTTTGGTCATGTGAGCATGGAGATGTTGCAATGGTCATATATGTGAAAAATGGTCATAAGTCATTTTTTCGGTGCCGTTGTAACTTTGAATGGTCACTAAATGAACTATTATAAATTGAGGGCTACGGTACCTGTCTTTTCTTTCTCAGCTTAATCAACCTCAAAGGGTAATTGAGGATATAACTGGACTGAGAAGGAGATTACTGTATAGGATTTGGCATTTTTTTTTTAACAAGAGAAATGTGTTCATGTGTGTAGCAATGTACAAGGTTTTTAAAGTTCCTTATGACTTTATATTTCACATTTCAATTGGAGGGAGGGAGGGAGAGGGAGGGAGAAAGCAAAATTCAAAACTGACAATGTAAAGCAATTTCATAGGACAATGGGTTACAAAACACTTACTATACTCCATCAATGAATTCTAGCTTCTTTCCTGTCCGAGGCAGAGGTATTCTTTGGTTAACCATATTATTTGCTTGCCTATTCAATCCAATACCAAAACAAAACCAAAACCAAACAAGAATGTAGGAACTCTTTCCAAAATCTAATCTTTCACATAGATTGTTCAAACAGATATCAATCTATTCTACTCATTTGATTTTTATCACCTGCACAAAATACGCACAGACCTCTTTATAAGCTGAGAAAAAAAATGTAGGGGAGAGGTGCTGTACATGTGTATGTGTGTGTGTGTGTGACACAACTGCTGTTATACCTATCAGCACACACTGTTGCTTTCCTAATGAGCTGTAAGCAGCATAGATATCCTACTTTAATCCCTGTAGGGAAGATATTACAATAATTGAGCTTCCTCCACCACTAGAGACATGTGCCACTGTTTCAAGGAAGCCATAAGATAAAAATAATACCATAACCAAGAGTAAGTTGCACAATTGAAGAGGTAATTTTCAAATTACATCGGGTAAATGGCCGTCTGTAAAAGGAGAGACATCTTTACCCAAAATTCTGACCTGGGAGGAAGGGGAAAAAAGAAAAGGTTCTATAAAGGAAAAAAAAATAACAAGTGGCTCTGCCAGGCTTGATGTTGACAGCCAATGCAGCCAGCTGGCACCCAATTCCAAGCTTTCTCTCCCAGGCTAGATCCAGGGTATTCTGTACTCGTGACTCTACTCCGCTTGTTTTTGAAAAGAGAAATCCTTGCCAAGAGGACCAAATAAATGATAAAGAAGCTTCCTGAAGATCCTTTGGTGATATGGGATTTCAAATGAAATGTTTTTAGATCCAAATCTCTAATCCAAAGATTTTCAAACTTGGTCCCAATGAATCATGTACAGTTCTGTGCTGAAGAAGCTTCTGGATGAGTAGATAAACATTTTCAAGGAAGAAAATTCAGGAAGCCCAGTTGCCTTTTGAATGGCACATGGATATTTCTGAAAGACCCCTCAATAATACTGAACAAGCCCCATGAAGGACTACGCATCTATTCCATCCATCCACCATCGTGCATATTCTAAAACAGGGGTCCCCAACCACTGGGCCCCGGACCGGTACTGGTCCATGGATCATTTTGTACCGGGCCACAAAAAATGAATAATTGTGTTTAAAATATATATAAAAATATGTTTTTAGTAAAGAAATAGTAAAGAAGCCCTTTACTATTGGGGAAGAATTGATTTTGCCGGTCCTTGAAAAAGTGTTTCTGCGTGAAACTGGTGCCTGGTACAAAAAAGTTTGGGGACCACTGTTCTAAAATGTTCTCTTAGCTTTCATAAGGAGTTGAAGCCCAACACCAGTCACTGTCTCTTTCAAACTGAGCAGGCACCAAGACATGCCCCAGGAACCTACTATAAACCATCCTGATCTGTGACCATCCAATCTACATTTAAAAATTTCAAACAAAACTGAACTCCTTGTTGTTTTAAACAGGCTTTAACAGTTCAACCATCAAGAAATTCCTTACAGGTAGTCCTCGACTTACAACCACAATTGAGCCCAGTATTTCTATTGCGAAGTGAGACAGTTGCTAAAAAGTGAGTTCTGCTCCATTTTACAATCTGTCTTGCCACAAGTGTTTAAGTGAATCGCCGCAGTAAAGTTAGTAACACAGTTAAGGGAATCTGGCTCCCCCCATTGACTTTGCTAGTCAAAAGATTGCAAAAGGGGATCACATGATCTTGGGATACTACAGCCTTCATAAATATGAGTCAGTTGTCAAGCATCTGAATTTTGATCACGTGACCATGGGGAAGCTGCAACAGTCATATGAAAAAGGTCACTTTTTTCAGTACTGCTGTAACTTTGAGTGATTATTGTTGTAAGTGAAGGACTACCTGTATTAGTCTACACATCTTTCCTGTCAACCTGTTTGCCTGTCTTTTGCTGTCAAGTTAAACAAACATAACAGCCTTTTAAGTTATTTGCTCAATGTGATATTTCCTCTTAATCTGCCCAGATCCTTTAATAATTCCATATATAGTTTCATTTCCTGAACCCTTATTCTGGTAGCTATCTGAATACTTACCAGTTTTTCCATGTCTCCTTTAAAATACAATGCTTAGTACTTCAAGTGAGGCCTAACCAGTACAGAATACAATGGAACTATTACCTCCCATGATCTGAACACAATTTTATTATTAATGCAGCCCAAAGTATGTAGTGGCTTTTTAATTGCTGTAAATCACATTATTCAGCTAGTTACACATCCACCAGAGCACAATACCACCTTGCTCACATGTACAGATCTTATCCCAGAGGGATGTGATGAGATTTTGTCAATTGCTTTACTGAGGTCAAAGTAATGTATAACACATCCATTGCCATTTCCTTTGGCCTGCAGAACTGTAACTGTTTACAAATAGAAAGTATTGCATGAAAAAGCAGCCAATATGTAAACAGTTCTCAAAACACAGAAAGCTTTGAAATCACTGCTTTGAACCAATTTCCAAAATAACTCAAGCAATACGGACTTGCACAAGGAACCATTGCTGGAGTACCAATGCTGCAGCAATAGTGTTTCATGCTCTGAAGCAAAGCCAGAACACACGAGGAAATTTCAAAGTCTGAAAAAGGTCTAATTATTTCTTTTCAGAACTTTACGACTGCTATTTTATAATCTTCTAAGAAGGTTCATTTGAAATGGATTATGTCATTCATTATGCGAGGCCTATCACTATGGTATACTGCCCCCAGTTATTTTTAGCCTGGTGCTTCAGTAATTCTAGAAGCTACTGATACTTTAAAAAGAGAATGAAAACGAATGCATAGCAAAGCAAAGCAAATCATGTTTAAAGCTTTTGAATCCTATGCTAGTCAGTGCTCAGTACACATTAAAGAGGAAAGCGTAGAACAGCAATTAAGTAAAAAAAAATCTAGTAAAAAAAATCCCACAAATTTAAGTATCGCGTAAATCGAAGCATTTTGCTTGTTAAAATGTTTTTTTTTAATGCAAAAGCTTTCACACCATTAAGGTGAAAAAAGAAAAATATTAACAGATAAGTTTCTGGTTTACCATATGTGGAAAACAGAGGAAGTATTGCACTAACTGTGCTATGCAAACTTAGCCTATTGCTGAAAAACAATTACTATTATTAGTTTAGCTAGATGAGAGGTAACTCCAAGTTTTCCCACAAGCTTGGCAACTGGAAGCTATAGGAAGAGGTTCAACAGGAGTCCATTCTCAGAAGATTCCCTCCCCCCCCCCCCC
>BHFT01005316.1:180474-213796 GCA_004320025.1 Laticauda laticaudata
CCCCCCCCCCCCCCCCAAAAAAAAGTTAAAACCAGCTTATCTCAAGGAGGGTACTTCATCTGCCTTCCTGGAAAGCACTGTTGCATAATCACTTCTGAATGTGTTAATAACCAAGGAAACTGTGAAGTAGCCTATTAAAAGTAAGACTACAGACAGCCAACAATTTTTAAGGGAACAAATGGTTAGATCTTCTTATCTACCAAGGAGATCCAACGATTTTAGAATAATATTGGGAAATTAATAAAAAATGGGGATTTTTTTTTTGCAATGGAACGCAGAATATATTCATGTATCCGAAGTCACATTTGCAAGGCAATGTTGATCGTGCAATAAATACATAAAGTATCCAGCAACATCCCTTTCTCTGGACAACTGATATCTTTGTTGAAAAATGTTAAAATAGAATCATGAGCTCCTCAGCTGCTGAATGTTAGGACTTGAATTCAAAGAGCTGTTCGTCATCTACCTAACATGCACTGCACGTCTACGGTTTCTCAACCGCATCCACTTCACTCTTTGACGACCCTCTGGGAAGTATTGATAAGGAACAGAAAGATGGAGTCAGAATGAAAAATACAACTCTTAAGATTCACAGGTTTAAAGTTACCCTTGCAAATTGATGTGGGAGGACGCAGCCTAAACAGGCAGAAACAACTGTTTTGCATGCAGACAACTGCAAGTTCAATTTGACTTTTCCACTTAGAACAATTGGTTAAACTACTGATGGGATGAGGGAGTCTCTCGGGTATATCACAGCGATGATGAACCTCTGATACGCTATGCCGTTTTTGGTGACACACCAGGCCTCCAGATCCTCTGGAAATTGTACCAGAAGGCCTTGCTCTCATGCAGCCTCTAAGGCATCCAAAAATTTATCCAAGCATTTGTGCATGCTTTTCTGAAATTCCATCGTCCTCAAAAGACTGACTGACTCCTGCGTAAATTTCAGAGTGTCTGGAGGGAAAAAAAGAGTCTTTTGGGAGGGGAATGGTACGTCATCAGAGGTAAGCATTTTCTAAATTTTTAACACTCTGGGCCCAAAAAGTTCACCATTGCTGATACAGTAACTAAGATACTAGCTTAAAAAGAGTACAAGAGTCTTTACTTAAGCATTAAAGCCAGCTGGATGATTTGAGGCCAGTCACTCCCTCTCAATTCATCCTACCTCACAGAATTGTTGTTGGGGAGGATGGGGGGGGAGGAGGGGAGGCAGGAACATTAGGTATGCATACTGCCTGGAGCTGACCAAAAATAAAAGGTAGAATAATAAATGCCTAAAAATTCAGCAAATAGTAAAATTAGAGAGACAAATTCAGAGAATTCATGTGACACACTGATATAAATTCCATTCAGAGTTTACAGGAATGGAAATTCTTGGTTTCCATTTCTTGGTTTCCATCCCAATTCTTGGTTTCCATTCTTGTTTACAGTTTTGTCTGAATTAGGGAGTGTAGTTTTCTGAGAATTGAGGCTAATTCTGTCTTGTCATTTCAAAGATAAAGTGGGTCCTTCTGACAAGTGAAAGTCTGCATCAATCAATCATTAATTATACTTCATTTATATGTAATCTTACACAAAGGCCATAACCTGCACTTGTTTATCTCTGCAAATCAAAAGACAGTTCAGTTCAGTAAAAAGTAAAACTCTTTCTGGGCGTTTTATTTCTAGCAAATAACACAAGTGAGCAAAGCTTAAACAGATACTCCTACACATCTGTTGGCCTTTGCTCAGAAACTGCCAAGGACAAAAATAGATTTTATGTCCTAAGTTACAGCTCAGCATTACAGCAGAGAGCCTATGCAAGTTATGACTGAACAAACTCTTGATGACAAAATAAGGAAGCTACAGATTTACCACTACAATGTTTAGCTCCCTCACCTTTTAAGGAATCTCTTTTTTGCATGTACTGCTCAATTCTAGGACTACAGACTATACCCATTTCTTTTTCTTATCAAAATGTTTAACATGTTATTTAATTACAGCATCACAAAGGGAGGTTTTTCTTTAAAAAACATTAATCCCAATTAACTTATGCTTATGATTTAACTGATACCATAGCAATAATAATTGTTCAATTTATTACACACCAAACACCAGAATTACTATATAATTTCTTAGATTGTGGCAAACTGAGCTATAAAACTGCATGTTCCCTTTCAAGCCTTGCTTTTGTCACAAACTTATTAGGAACTCACAAACATGCAATTTAATGGCATACAGCTCTAATGTGATAAAGTGCATGCTTGATGCACAGAATATATGAGATCCTGACACAGCAGGTAAAATATTTGTATGGGAAGCAACAGAGAAGACCTCAGGTTAACCAATAAAGGGTTAGAGGGATAAATTACCAGACATTAGATTTATTTAATTTTTTATTTATTTATTTAATTTTATTTGTTTATAACATTTATTGGCTACCCATCTTACACCCGTCTAAGGTGTAAGAGGGGTGGGCAGTTTACAGTCATAAAAGATATATCTACCTTAAATTATAAATTAATATTATATCACCTTGGCAAAAGGAAAGATCTGTGATACTCTTAAAGTATAGATTAGGTGTGAGTAACCTACAGTTAGATTTACAGTCTAACACTTGTGGACACTTAATTATTCAAGTCCTAACCAAGGAGCTAAGAATTATTAAGGTAGCATCTAAGAATATAGACAATTCCAAGCAAGGTGAGGGTTTGGGGATTTTTTGTTGCTATTGTTGTTGTAAAATTAGGATTCCCAGGTCTAATAAATTCAGTGTTTCCAAATGCAAGGAAGTCCTTTAGGTATCACTCAAGGTTCCAATCACAATTGGGAATAACAATTATTTCTTTCTCTATAAGCGTTCAAAATCTCAGTCTGAAAGCCCTGCTGCTTTTTTGTATTTTTCCAAATGTTTTCCAATTCTAGCTTTACCAAAAATAGCAGCACCAGTGGACCAGATTTTCTTCTTTTCAATAACTGTTATGGCATATTATTATGGTCCATCACACAATCAGTCAGATATTTAAACTGGATTTGGCATTTTTATCCACCTATAAAGTCCTTCCCAAAGCCCTGGGATAAGGAGATGTTGTTTGATGATGTTAAAGGTAACATCACATGATTAATTTATTTTGATCTATTGGTCATTTCAAATATTTTACTTTCAGCTCTCAGTGAATAAAAGCATATACTTAAACACTCAATCTAATATCTACAGTTGTACTATCTCACTGAGCTTGATTATTTTCCTGCAGGTGTTTTATTACCCAAATAGGTAACATCATCAGTGCTAGTTATACTTTACAGTTACATTATTTGCTAATTCCTTGTAAATCCCTGAAGTAGCAATGAATGAAGCATCTTAGAATCAGAAACTTTTTTTCACAATTGAAGAATTATCTTCTCTCATCTATGATATCATCTGTCTATTTTGCTAAACATACATCTGTATTGATTCTTTTAATATTTTATATTTCTTTTAGTACCTTTATAGGTTTTATACATGTTCACCATAAATGCTTTGTCCCTCACCTGGGTTATTCAAGTCAGATAACAAAAAATGAAATACAAAATAAAACCATAAAAATATATACATACTAAGGAAATACACCTTCTACTCTTCCAAAGTTAAGAAAAAATGAAGGCCAAGCTCCACTGTAGAGGGAGTAAATTTCATAGCCTGGAAGGAGAAAGTCATCTTTCCTGTATTTGAGAAAAATGAACTTCTGACAGCATTGGTTTCTTAATGTCTGAACAGGTTTAAGAAAATTCCTGAGATAACAATATTAAATCCTGTGGTAAAGGACTTAGTTACTTACCTTCTAGGTGTTTTGCACCCGTTATTGCTGCTAGGATCACAGCCAGGCATTCTATATTCTTAGCAATATACTGATTAGCTTTGAGCTGTTGAATGCATAAAGCTTTTCCTTTCTCTTGTTATAGCAAATAAAGATCTCAGAAGAGCCCAGAGATGATGCTGTTTCATTGCCACAGCAAGTCCTGAGCCAGACAGAAGATGCATGCAGCAAAATTGTCATGATATAAAAATGGGAATGGTTTGAGTACCTGTTCATCGCACAATTGTGCCCTACAGATGTTTTGGACTATTGCTATTTTGCCATTGATCAAACAATATAAAGGGTAGAAGTTTAAATCCAAAAAGACATTAGAAAGCACCATATTGCTTGTTCCTGACCTATATTAGAGCGTATACTGTGATTACTGCTAATGTTACAATAAGGGTTCTATATTAACTGATTATATGTTATATTATGCAATCCAATAGCTGAAATTTTTCAATGATAATTAAATTAAATATATTAAAGGGAAGAAAAATCATTGAAACAGAATAGGTCAAAATTAAAAGTTGCCAGCAGGACACAGCAAAGCCAGAAGTAAAAATAGCAGCACAGCAAGATTATGCAAAGCACACAAACAATTCTACTTCCTAAAATACCTGTAATCAAAACCACAATACAATATACAATACAGATGAGTCTTGTTAGAGAACTATCCATTAGCCTCAAATAATGAGCCTAGGATTTACATGCTTAATTCAATTTATAACAATTAAAATCAAACACTGATCATGCATCCTTGCATTTTGTGTTAATTAGAACATCCTTATCAAGAATTTTTAATTTTGTTTCACAATATTTTATACCACTAAGCTAAGGGATTCTTGGTGCTCTCTGAGCTTGATTGTTTTCTTGCACATTTATTATTGTATCTTCCATATGTCTTTCAGGTCATACACTATGTATGGAGAATTATACTAATAAAATTCCCAAGATGCCAATGAGATGGATCCCCCTCCGCCAATACCAAACAACCAAGAGGACACCCTACAAGCAGTCCTTGACTTACAACAATTCATTTAGTGATCATTCAAAGTTGCAACTGCACTGGAAAAAGTGCCTTATGGACAGTTTTCATGCTTATGACTGTTGCAGCATCCCAATGGCCATCTGATCAAACGTCTGCCACTTGACAACTGACTCATATTTATGATGATTGCAGTGTCCTGGGTCTACCTTTTGACAAGCAAAGTCAACAGGGAAATCAGATTCCCTTAACAACTACTGCATTGATTCACTTAACAATTGTGTCAAGAAAAGTTGTAAAATGGGGCAAATTTATCTTAATAAATGTCTCACTCAGCAACAGAAATTATGGGCTCAGTCGTGGTCATAACTCGAGGACTACCTGTACATGGGGAAGAACATTCATCGACAACCTAAAAACTTTAAACATCACATGAGAAGATACTGACATTCCCATTCCTATATCTTAATGTGTCTTAGTCTGAGGATCTGTATGAAGCAATTCTAGCTTTCTGATATGTGTGGCAGTTAGAATATGTAAATGTTTAAGTTACATTAAATAATATAAGCACATAGAAGATGTTAACTTTTCAAGGATTAAATATGACATTTCAATATTGATGAGCATCTTTATGTAAAGCATGCTGCTGCCAAAGACAAGTTCATGCACCATTTTGTTAGGATAGGTGATGAAAAAATAGCTTAAATAGCCTATATTTAAGTAAGTGCTTGGAAGGTTATGCTTCCAAAATTAGAGGGAATGTCCAAATGTTCTGAAGACCACTGATACCCAGCTTCACAGATGAACTATGCTGATTTATTTTCAGATTAAACCAACACGTCACATTTGATGTAAAGTAAAACCCTCTTTTTAGAACACAACAAATTAACTTGTTCTGGGCTATTTATAACCTCTTCTTCCTCAATTTTTGCCACTGCTTTATCAAATCTTGTTTAACCTTTCAATTGTACTGCTTTTGTTACTTCAATGTTTGACTCAATAGAATAAATGCAATGAACATGGTTGACAGTTTATTTTAAAATATTATCTGAAAGATTTAATATTTTATTTCTTGTTGTACTTGCCATATAGAATACTTTCAAGAACTTATGAGTTACTGACACAGGAGACTTTACATCAACCAAATTCAGGGAATTCAAATCTGCTAAGCTTATTTTGAAAATTTCCACAAAACCCAACTTCTACAAGTTTTCTCCAACTATTTTTGTTTGGAATTTTTTTTAATTGCCTATTGTTTAGTTACATACAGGTAATCTACATTGCTAGTTAAAAATAATATAATATAATATAATATAATATAATATAATATAATATAATATAATATAATATAATATAATATACTTAATTCTTGCAACAACCTGGGGAGAAAACTGTTGACAGCAAAAAGGGGATTAATCAGCAGTATGTATGAATGCATAAACAACTGTGAAATGATGCACGTTATTCACTCCTACCAATTACTAGTATAATTATATTAAGAACATAAATTGGTGTGTACAGTACCCAGTCAGACTACTTGTTCATGTAGCCAATACTATCAGCCAGTGAAGGGTGCCATCACCTGCTACTTAATCCTTTTAACTAAAGATGTCAAGAAGTTTAAGAGCTTGTTTATGCTAAGTAGGTAAACTGTTGAGACAAAGGCATACATATCCAGCCATTCATTCAAGGTGGTAGTTTGATCAGCCAAAACAGATCCTATCTATTCCTCTAACTCATTTTCTTTTCAAATACAGTACCTCTCTTGACCAAAAAAACCCCTTCCATTTGAAAGAAGAAAAACCATGGGGGAAGAAAGAACACAATTATCCTATGGATGTAACACATAACCTTCCAAATTACCCGAAACTTCCACTTGCCTCATGACCAGACCTGCAAATTCAACACAATTTCCAAATGCAGACAAGGCTAGACCAAATTTCAGATATGGAAATAAAGCCATCCATACATCCTCTTGCAACATTTTCCTCAGAGAAGCCACAACATTCCAAGCACATATACCCTTTACCACCCTGCTTGCTTTCCTACTTCACTAAAGCTGTGGCAGTTTTAACCACATGAAAATTCCACACAGAACTAAGCAGGCTCTACAGCCCCTCACAGACCAACATTAGTAAAAACAGTGGCACCCACTTACATAGAGCTTAAATATAAAAAATATAATCATTTGGATGTATGTATTATTGTACTGTATGAATAAATGCAAGGACACACGTTTCATCCTCTCCTTCTTTAAAGCCAAGCCTGCCAAAGCCAGTAAACTAGCAATAAAATTTCCAAGTGGGATAAAATAATTAATTAATTAAAACAGAACAAAGTCAAGGGGGAAATGTTACATTTGAAGAATTGTACCATCACAAAAGAAATACAAGAACTTATCTATCCGTGCCTTACCTGCTAGTTCATGATGAATTAGGTCTGCAAAATTGGGGTCATCACCCCACCAGAAGATCCATAGTTCTCTGCGCCCAGGCCTTTGGTCTCGTCGCCATACACTCAAGACATCAGCCTTTAGGCAACGACTGTAACTGCTTAGGATAGGATCTTCTTCCGTTACAGGGAAAAGAATCGGAGCAGACGTTGGGCCCTGCCATACGTATCGTTTCCATTTAATCCCAGTTAAGTCAGCCTGAAAGAAAAATTGAACAGATATTAAGAGCAGAAAGAATCAAATGTTCTCTTTTAAAGTTTCAAACTTTTTTATGAAATGCTCTAGTGATTTCAAGCAAACTTTTTCTTCTTATTCTAGTGAAGAAACACATAAGACATGTTAGAAATTACAAAATAATTGTCTTGTGGGTAATAAACATTTGAAGCCATAGAAACTTTAGTCAATCTGTGCTCCATAAAATCAGTGGCAGCTGTGTTGTTACTTAAACACAGTAAAATTCCATTCTAGGATGTAAAAAAAATGTTTTCAATAATGCCAGGGCACATTCCAGATATTTTGGACTTTAATTCTCATGTCATCCAGTCAGCATGTCTAATGATAAACTATTGAGAGAATTGAGTCAAAACATCTGAAAGATTACTCTGAATGGCTGGCTCTCATTTGGTTGTATCTACTGATTATCCCCATATAAAGAACCTGCATCTCTAGAGAGAAAGAGGTTGTCTGTCCATTTGTCAGAAATGCAAACACACCTCAGCCATAAGCCCCTCATAAGCCCCTCATTAGTACTTGAGACATAATTAAACAGAACCAACCCAGCTTTAAATACATGAATTCCAATGAAAGCATTAACTGCTACTATTTCTATCAGAGAGGAACAGAGAGGAAAAGGATAGCAAAATAAACTAAGACATTTTTGAAGCATAATTCAAAATATTTTTTGAAGGAAACCTTCCACCTCTTCCTTCCAGCTATGCAATACCTACCACACTGCTCCCTCACATATGGGGACTACAAATTATTACAGAAATTGCCTGGGCTTAACTTCAACTATCTTTCATGCTCTATTCAATACATTACTTCCCTTTCAGCAAAAAATATAATTTTTCCTGCTTCTTTAATCTCAGCAAGGACAACCCTATTCTCTCCAGTGACAGAATTTGAAACAGTTGGTGCAATTGAAATTGGGGGAGGGGGGGGACAGAGAAATGAACAGGACAGTGATAATTCTGAGAATGGGCCAGCCTAGCCCTTGCCGATATATTCCAACTTCTTAAATTCCTTGCACCAGCTCTATATATCCAGGGCAATTCACCTACTTTTAGCAACCAGTCAATCATCATTTAAATAAAACTCCAGAAACAGGTCAAAACCCTGGCTAGGAAACTCAACCGGAGTTTGAAAAAAACAATGTTATATAAAAGAGCAAGGGGTTGTTGGTTTGCCTCCATCCATCCTTTTAAAAAAAACAAAAACAAATATGGAGCCTACAAATCACAAGGTCGCTCCCCCAGAGGCACTTTAATCCCATCTGAGTAGGGTTCTACTATTAGGGGAGTGGGGTGAAGGCAGAAAAGTGAGCTTGGGGAAAAAAGGGGGGAGGGAATGCATGCCTTTGGCTGGACAGTATGAAAATGAGCAGAGATAAAATAAACACACAAGAAATCGTGTTGCTAGTGTCACCACCTACAACAACCACAAGAACAACAACCAAAAAATAAGGAGACCGGAGAGAAAATGAAAGTTTAGGGTGGGGGGGGGGAATCAAGGTGATAAAAAACAAAGGACTGGAAGGAGGAAAGCCCTGGGAGAGAAAAGAAGAGTGCAAAAGAGACTTGTAAGCAAATTGCCTTGCCAGAAGGAAGGAGGAGGGAGGGGGGCGGCATAGGGAGAATTGGGCGACTCCTGGCTAAGGCCTACTTCTAGAGGACTCCTCCAAGCAGAATGCTAAAAATGGCTGCTTTGCTTCCATTCCTCTCCCACCCCCCCACCTTCTTTTCCTCCTCTTTGCTGGCGATCTCATCTCTCTCTCTCTCTCGCCCTCCCCCCCTTTCCCTTGCACGGTTTGTCGCTTGCGATCTGCCCTTCAATGCCTCTTCCCTCCCTACTCCCCCCACCCAAAAAAACCCCAAGAAACACATATACACACAAAGTAGACACTCACCAGACAGAAAAGGTTGGAATGGCAATCTTCCAGGCTGGCCCCGTTCGGCACGAAGCAGGAACTCATCCTCACAGCCACAACCCGCACGCCATTATCCCACAAGCCTCCGACAAGAAAGAAAAGAGACAGGAGCGAGAGCGAGACACACAAACCACACCAGACCGAGGAGGGAGACACAATCAAAGGGAGGGAGGGATGGGGCGGTGTGATGGGGGGGAGGAAGAGAGAGAGAACAGAACGGGCCTAATTCCTTTTCTAAAACACACACACACGCACTGCAGGGAGAGAAAGAGAAGGGGTGACGGGGCTGCCCGGAGCAGGAAGAAATAAGCTAACCCCAGGGAAGGAAGGAAGGGATTTTTCCAAACGAAAGAAAAGAAATTTCAAAGCCTCCCGGCCAGGAAAAGGTACAACAATAAATCCGCGGAGGCCGGCGAAAGCTTGGAGGTGGGCTGGGCGGGGAGGATAGTGAATCCAAAAGGGCTGGCAAAAGGCGAGAGATTTACGGTCTTCAGCAAGCAAGCGAAAGAGAGGAGGGGAAAGGAGGAGGGCGGGTGTGAAGTAATCCAGGAATCGAGCCCGCTGCTCCCTTTAGCGCCTCGTTTTTCTCCCGTCACCCTGGATTTGCAAGAAAGACAACACGGCCACACGCGAAAAAAGAGAGAAAAAAGCGGCGGCGGCGGCGTGAAAAGCAAAGCGAGCCGAAGGCAGCAGGGCCCAGCTTCTCCGAGCTGCCTCAGGCCTCCCCCGGCCGCTGGCTCTGTTCGGACGATCGGGGAGCCTCGCAGGAGAGGAGGAGGAGGAGGGAACTTCCACTTTGAGTCGGCCCCGTCACGACTTCTTTTGCAAGCCCCGGTTTCCTTTCGGCTTCCTCAGGGAAAGAGTTCTTTTTTAACGACGCTTGACACAGAGTTGCGTTGTTTTTTCTCCACCGCTTTTTTTTTTTTTTTTNAGGGCTGGGGGTTTGGTTTTCCAGTCCGGGTGAAAAGAGTTTTCCTTTGCTGCTGGGGTTTTCTTTTCTTTTGGAGTCGGGAGAGCAAAAAAAAGTCAGTTTCCAGGAAAGTAATTTCCCCCCCCCTCGAATTAAGAGGCCAAGATGCTTTTCCCCCCCCCCAACAAAAGGGAGGAGAGGAGAATCACAATTCTCCGATTCTCTTGCGATGTTTTATCCAAAAACAACAAAAAGCCCTCCTTGTCCTAGATACAGTGGCTCCTTTCAAGCTTCGATGAAAATATCACAATGGGGTGGTGGTGGATTCCTTGCTTCTCCCCCTCCCGCCCCAAAAAAAAACAATCTTCCAAAAGANTTTCAAGCTTCGATGAAAATATCACAATGGGGTGGTGGTGGATTCCTTGCTTCTCCCCCTCCCGCCCCAAAAAAAAACAATCTTCCAAAAGAGGAGAAACCAAAATTCGTTTTTACCTCCGAAAAGGCAAATGCCCCCCTCCCCCACAAATAACTTGGAAAGTGAAAAAAAAATTCCCAGATAGAAAGCAACTGATTCAGCTCCCCTTGATTTCCTTTCTGCAAACGGAGGCCAAGAAGAAACTTCCTTTTTTTTTTAAAGAAACGCAGAGAGGGAGAGAGAGAAGAGTGGATCTTCTTCCAAAATTATACAAAAAAATAAAAGTAATCGCGAAAGGTCCTCTGTTCAGGTTTTTTTCCCCCGTCCAATGAATTCTTGCAGGAATTGCTGCCCCGGGGTGGGATGTGAGGGGTTTTTTTAGCTTCCCACCCCCCCTTCCAAGTACTGGAAACAAGTTTTTCTTTCTTTCTTTGTTTTTGGGTAATTCCTTTCAACTTCGCCCCTTGTTTTTCCAGGTAGGGGAGCCAATACAAGCTTTCTTCCACAAGCCTTTCCTTCTTCCTCAAGGCTCCCCAGCCGCCCCCCCCCCCAAAAAAAAACCTCCAATGAAACTTTTTCTTCTTCTTCACACCTGGGAAGAGAAGCTGAAAAGAGGACGAGGGGAAATTCCTCCAAATACTATGTATTTAAAGCCAAAAAAATGGAAAGAAAATTCTGGAATAACGATCAGCCCCCTGGAAAGGCTCTTGCTCTGCTCTCCCCCTTCAGAAACGATATGGGGGTTGGGATATCTTCTCCTTTCCAGATATTTATGTATTGATCGATCCTCCAGAGAGGTTTGAGACGAGAGGGCTTTGGGGTTGCCCCTCTCAAAATAAGAGAGTGAGGGTGGGACTTGGTTTGGTCTGGTTTTCAAAGCCGACTTTTTTTCAATATAAATAAACGTCTCGAAAAGGAAGACGAAAGAGACCCGGGTCCGCCTCGCGTCTTTTTTCCTTCTTCCTAAAAAAATAAAATTCCTGAGGCGATTTGGGGCTCTGGGACTTCCTCCCCCCGAAGGCTTTTGACAGGTGAGGACCGAGGAGACGACTTCGGGAGGGGGGGTTGAGAGAAAATAAATCCAAGGGGGGGCCCCCGCCGGCGCAGCGTTTCCTCTTCGCTTCCTCGGCGTCTCTTCTTCTTCCCTCAGCGGTGCCTCTGTCGGCGGCTTCCCAGCCGAGGCATCCTGAGCGCCGGATGCCCTTCTCCGCCTTCCTCTTGCGCAGCCGCCGCCTTCGCCGAGTCGGCCGTCTCCTTCAGCGGGTCTCCCCCATGCCGTTCGCTGCCGTCGTTTTCCCCCTTTTCCCCACTCTCAATATTCAGGCGATGTCGGACGACTCCCTCCCCTCAGAGCCTTATTTCGGCCAATTTTTTTTCCCCTCAGTCTCGCCTCGCTTCTCTAATGGCGGCCGCGAGCAGGAGAGCGTCGGAAGGGAGCGAGCTCCGCCCCTGCAAGGCCATTGGCCGCCCTCTTTTAGAGGCCTTCCCCTTCAACCCGATCTTGGCTGCGCGGATTGGACGAGCGTTCATCACGTGGAGAAGCCGCCCGTCATTGGCTGGTCGAGGAAGCCGAAAGGGGCGGAGTGGAGGGGACGTCGGAATAAAAATCCGAGAGGCAGAGGCAGGGCCGTCGGAGACGAAGGTGGTGGAGGAAAGGACGAGGCTGGGGTGATGATGAGAGGGGGGTGGGGGAGCGAAAGGGAAGACCAGGGAAGCCCGGCGGTCAGCTGGCGTGAAAGGCGCCTGAGGAGAGAGCGCCATCTAGAGGGCCGGTGGAGAGATTGCAGGGGGAAAAAAATCTCAGAAGGATCGTGGATATTCCATATTTTTGTTTACAAGAGACTTGCGCCTCTTCATTTACATTTACGTTGAGGTCCTTTGAAGTGGTTTGTTTGGAATTCAGGCTTTATTTCTGTGATTATTTTTTTCCACTAAAGCTGAGCTGAGATTTTCTTTTTGCACTTTTCATTACTGGTGGTCATCCTCACTGAGTTCCTGCTTCATAAAGTGACAGTTCACAGGACGGGGATAAAAAGGTTAACTTTGCAACTTCTCACGCCTCAAAAGCAAAAGAAAGCTGAAGTTGGATTGCAAGCGCAGTTGTAGTTTCATTTAGTGACCACTTTGTTTCAGAAACGAGTCACTGGTCCCGATTGTAGTCGCTAAATGAGGCCCACCTTTATTTCTATGGTAGCATTTTGGGGATGGAGCACAAATTAATTAAAAATTATTTGATTTTCAGCAGTGGTATTTGATTTCAAATGCTTCTGTTTTAACAATTTAATATATAATTAAATATGTTTTGATAATAAAACTGTCTAGTAGAATTTGGGCCAGTGACACACTCTGGGCCCAACACCTCACAAAGTGGTGCTTGTGAGGAAAATGAGAGGAAGAAGTAGTAGATATGCTTGCCGACCTGAGTTATTTATAAAAATAATGAAGTACAACAGTGGTGGGATTCAAATTTTTTTTTACAACCAGTTCAGTGAGCTTGGCTTGGTGGGTGTGGCAGGGGAAAGTTACTGCAAAATCCCCATTCCCTCCACCCCACTAACCTGCTTTCCAGCTCCATTCTCCTGTGCAAGGCAACCAAAGAAGATCCAGCTGATCAGCTGGGATTCAATGGGAGGCAGAGAAGAGATGGGGACAGGGCCAGTCAGAGGTGGGATTTGTTGGTTCTCCAAACTACTCAAAATGTCCGCTACCGGTTCTCCAGAACCTGTCAAAACTGGCTGAATACCACCTCTGAAATACAAATAGCCCTTGACTTACAACAGTTCAATTAGTGACTGTTGAAATTACAATGGCTTTAACAAAAGTGACTTTATGGCTGTTTTTCACATGGCCGTTGCAGTATCCTTATGATCATGTGATTGAAATTCAGATGCTTGGCAACTGACTCATATTTGTAATAGTTGCGGTGTCCTGGGGCCACGTGATCACCTTTTGAGACCTTCTGACAAGCAAAGTCAATGGGGAAGCCAGATTCACTTAATCATGTCTATGGAGATTCTCCATGATTCCAGATCATGGTTGTCCCCAAGATGCTTTTTCAATTGGTAAGTGGACTTTCTTTGAAAATGAAGTGAAGAAATGGAAAGGACATGGGGTGACATGACAGCAGTGTTCCAGTATCTCAGGGGCTGCCACCAAGAAGAGGGAGTCAAGCTATTCTCCAAAGCACCTGAGGTCAGGACAAGAAGCAATTGGTGGAAATGAATCAAGGAGAGAAGCAACCTGAAACTAAGGAGAAATTTCCTAATAGCGGGAATAATTAATCAGTGGAACAACTTAATTCCAGAAGTTGTGAATGCTCCAACGCTGGAAGTTTTTAAAAAGATGTTGGATAACCATTTGTCTGATGTGGTGTAGGGTTTCCTGCCTAGGCAGAGGGTTGGATTAGAAGACCTCCAAGGTCCCTTCCAACTCTATTATTCTATTCTATGTTTCTCTTCTTATCCAAGAAGCTTCTTCAGCTCAACTTTACAGTCATGTTACTAATTTCACACCTGTGACAAGAAAGTTCATAAAATTAGACAAAATTCACTTAACAAACTTAGCAACAGAAATGTTGGGCTCAATTGTGGTCGTAGATTGAAGACTGTATATAAATAAATCAATATAAAGTTTCAAGGAATATTGGTTGAAGGTTTCCAAGAAATTACTTCCCATTCTCTGACTGCTGAGGATATGTAGATTGTTGTAGTCTTCTTTTACAAGATTTATTGATAGGGTAAATTTATAAGATTATTGAACAGAAATTTCAGCAACTGGGTTCAATTTAGGATCCAATTTACCTTTTTTAGTTCATTAGAGCAGAGGTAGTCTTTTCTAAGTACTTTCTTGTGAATAAGTTGGATATTATTTTCCTCAATAACAAAGGACTGTCATTGTTTTCCAGACTATGTCAGAAATCTTTATCAGGTTCTGAACAGACCATTATAGGGACTGTTGGTACTATATTTACCAGGAAAGCCTTTCTGAGAATGAGCAGGTACAAATATGAAGAATAAATAACAAGATGTAAGAAAAGATTTCCACATTTTTATGATACTTCCTTTAAAGGAAGCAAGCCAGAAAACCCCCTCATTTGCCTGTATTACCAGATTTTCAAGAAATTTTCTTGTTTAACGATAAATCATTACATATAGGTTAAAAACCATCTTCCTTTAAGCAAAGATTCCTGGTTAAGAGGGCAGATGAATAGAACAACAGAACAGAATAGAATAGAATAGAATAGAATAGAATAGAATAGAATAGAATAGAATAGAATAGAATAGAATAGAATTCTTTTATTGGCCAAGTGTGATTGGACACACAAGGAATTTGTCCTGGTGCAAATGCTCTCAATGTACATAAAAGAAAAGATACATTCGTCAAGAGTCAAGAATCATCAGGTACAGAACTTAATAATAGTCATAGGGTACAATAAGCAATCAAATCATACCAGGAAACAATATAAATCGTAAGGATACAAGCAACAAAGTTACCGTCATACAGTCACAAATGGGAGGGGATGGGTGATAAGGAGTGATGAGAAGATTAATGGAATAGTAATGCAGACTTAGTAAACAGCTGGACAGTGTTGAGGGAATTATTTGTTTTGCAGAGTGATGGCTTTTGGGAAAAAATTGTCCTTGTGTCTAGTTCTGGTGTGCCAGGCTCTATAGCGTCGTTTTGAGGGTAGGAGTTGAAACAGTTTATGTCTAGGATGTGAGGGGTCTGTAAAGTGAGAGTTTTTGAACTGCTGTCCCAGTGATTTTATCTTTGTTTTGCTGTGTTTGTGTGATTGTATGTATGGGATGTTGGAGTGACACACGAAGAACAGTCCAACTCTTGGAATGCAAAATTGGACTCCTTAGTTCAGCCTGGTGTTAATCACACGCACTATAACCGGCATTTGAGAATTAAGCAACCTTTATAATCAGACTGGAATTTCCTAGTCTGGCTTGGCTGCTTCTGCGGGGAGGGGGAGGGGGCTGTTGCTGCTTATTTGGGCCATTTTGGGGAGAAGGCATTGGGGAGTCAGACAAGGGTGAAATAGGAACCAGTGCATAAGCCGGGGTGGGAGGCCCACATCGGGACCCCAGGCCAATTGGCTGAGTTGTGTTTTTAAGGCCCTTTCAGAAGGGGCCCAATGTTCCAGAGCTGTAGGGGGAGACAACAGAAAAGGCTTGTCAAGGTATTGAGATTTAATAGCTCACCAGGGGTCTCCATTGTGGTTCTCCATGTAGAGTAAAAAAGATTGATTGTTTGCCAGGTATTTGCCTACCACGTATATGTATGTATATCGCTGTCTTGAATACAAACCACTGTTAAAAGACAAAGCCCCTGTTTGTGCTGTGTTTTGCTCCTGGGTTGTCTCACAATAGTGGTCACGCAGCAAACACTGTGACAAGGCTCTTCTCCTGGACCCTGCTGCTGAGATTCCTAGACCGATGGGGTCCACGGTATGCCCTCTTCTGTTGGAGGGAGCAAGATTGGCCAATCCCATTGGGTTGAAATGGCGGACGAGGTTTTGTCTCAGTGGGTGAGGCACCTTCCTGGGAGCCTTGCACTCAGCGTTATTATGCATGTCTGGGCCCAACATTCCCATTCCTCAACCAAACTGGGTCCGAAGAATCCTGGTGCTGCATCTTGACCCACTGAAGATGTTCCTTTCTATCCTGCACCTTCAGAAACCCACAGGAGTTTCCTTGAGGAGACGGCATCAGCCAGCATTGCACGATTGCCAAGTTCTGTTTGTTTCAAAGATCTCTTTGCAAGGAGGTTGAATTTCTCCTTGGGGATAACAGGACTTAATAACACTCCAAACAAAGGCTTTATGTTGCATGCCGAGATAATTACTCTTAGCAACCAAAGTGCCACTTTGAAACTTTGAGGCGTCTCATGTGCAAGTGTGCACTTGTGCATTTTTGAGAATGCTAAGCGGGCGGTTTGGAGGAGGAAGTGGGGGGCCAAGGACATCTTCCTAGTCTTCCTCCTCTCCTTTTGGTCACCACAGACAAAAATTTGGTTCTCCGTTGATAGGAAGTGTGCATTCCAAAATAGGTGCTCATTCCCAACAAGAACCTTATCCTACATCTATCCCAAGGGTGTCAAACTCAGTTTCATTGATGGCTGTATCAGGATTGTGTTTGACCTCAGAGCAGAAGTGGTATTCAGCAGGTTTTGAACAGTTCTGGAAAACCGGTAGCGGAAATTTTGAGTAGTTTGGAGAACCAGCAAATACTATCCTGACTGGTGATTTTACATATCCTTCCCCTGCCACACCCACAGAACCGGTAGTAAAAAAAAAAATGAATCCCACCACTGCATCAGAGAGTCGGGGGTAAGGGGGATGTAGCCAGGGTGGGCGTGGCCAGCTTGACGTCACTCATCCAGGCTCCATTTTGTTTATAGTATAGTATAGTGTAGCGTAGTATAGCGTAGCATAGCATAGCATAGTATAATACAGTATAGTATAGTAATAGTATAGTATAGTATAGTATAGTATAGTATAGTATAGTATAGTATAGTATAGTATAGTACAGTATAGTACAGTAGTATAGTACAGTATAGTATAATACCGTACCTGGGCTCCATTTTCAGCTGCAACGGTCTCCTGCAATCCTCTGCCAGCCAAAACAGAGTTCAAGGAGGCCACGTGTGCCTGTCCAGGCATTGTTTTCAATGGCAGAGGATTGCAGGAGGCTGTTGCGGCCAAAAATGGAGGCCAGGAGGGCCATGCACAGCCCTTGCAAGCTCCATTTTCAATAGCAGAGGCACCACTGGCTGGTCCTGTGCTGTTTCCAGGGTGGGCCTGCAAACCGGATCTACATATACCACAGGACAGATCTGTCCCACGGGCCTTGAGTTTGACACCCCGATCTGTCCATTCCTCGTTCCTATACACAGAAGAGCCATTGCTCACACTCCAACAACAACAGTATTCAATAGGAATCCTTAATTAAAGTATGCAATGGTGGGATTCAATTTTTTTTAATACTGGTTCTGTGGGCGTGGCTTATTGGGCATGACATGACTTGGTGGGAGTAGCAGGGGGAGGATACTGCAAAATCCCCATTCCCTCCCCACTCCTGGGGGGAAGGTTACTGCAAAATCTGTATTGCCTCCCCATTCCACTAACCTGCTTTCCAGCTCGATTCTCCTGTGCAGGGCAACACAAGGAGACCAAGCCAATCAGCCGGGATTCAATGGGAGGCAGAGAAGAGATGGGGGCAAGGCCAGTCAGGTGGCATTTGCCAGCTCTCCAAACCACTCCAAATTTCTGCTCCCGGTTCTATAGAACTGATCAGAACCTGCTGAATACCACCTCTGAAAGTAAGTAACATCCTCAGTGCTAGTAAAGAAGTGGATTTTGCTCCTATTTTCTATACTAAGGTGGTCCTTGATTTACAACCGGAACTGAGCCCAAAATGTCCGTTGCCAAGCAAGATGGTTAAGTGACTGATGACCATTTTTCACACACCAATTTGTCACATGATCAAAATTCAGACACTTGCCAGCTGACTCATATTTGAAGAGTCCCAAGGTCATGTGATCTCATTTCATGACTTTCTGACAAGCAAAGTGAATGGAGAAGCCAGATTTACTTAATTGCCGTGTTACTGATTTAAAATGTGCAGTGATTCGCTTAAACCACTGAGGCAAGAAAGGTCGTAAAATGGGGCAAAGATCACTTAACAAATGTCTCACTTAGCAACAGAAATTTTGGGCTCAATCGGGGTCATAAGTCATGAACCACCTGTATTAGTCATGACTAATGAAGGAGTAAAGGGAGAAAGAGTTTGAGTTTTGGTCCATCAATTCCTGACATCTTCCTGAAATTTAACACAATATTTTTCAAAGCTGGCAAGTTTAAGATGTTCAGACTTCCACTCCCAGAATTCCCCAGCCAGCAGGCTTTAAGATGGGTGAATTTCAACTCCCAGAATTCCCCAGCCAACAGGCTTTAAAGACAGGTGGACTTCCATTCCCAGAATTCCCCAGTCAGCATGCTTCAACTCCCAGAATTCCCCAGCCAGCCTGCTCTCTCTTACAGGTCCCGTAATCAATTACTCTTTCGTTGCAATGCATGATCCTAAGCGGCATTCTTGGAGACAGGAGAGGTTACAATGGAAAGCCATCTATGTGTAATTTCTCAACACCGTACACAGATTTGAATGGCTCCCTCCAAGCTTCTTTTGGAAAGAAATTGAGAAAGCTCAGAAGCATTTTGCCCTAATCAATTCAAAGCTTGCAAAATATTTACCGTGCAATGTTGAATGTGCGTGTTTTTGAACTCAGCGGGACAAGCTGCTGAACAGTTTACCTACCGTTTGTTCCTGAGGACACAGAGAAATTGGCCGGAAAAATCCTAAGAAGATAATCCTTCAGGATTTGGAGATGGCAACAGATCAAGGATTTCCACCTGAGCTTCTCTGCAGACCAAAGGCTTCATTTCAGAAATGATGATGCAACCCCTTCTCTTAAGCCAAAATTCAGGATCTAGGTGCACGCATGCACACATAGATTGCATGCATCACATGCAGTGGCTATAATGTGAGGGTGTGTGTTTTTTTTTGTTTTATTTTTTATGTATAATGTGCACTGAAGATGGCATTTAATTTAGCTGTATGAAGCGCAATGTCAATAAACTAAGCTGTACTATACTGTACTATACTATACTGTACTATACTATACTATACTGTATTATACTATGCTATGCTATGCTACGCTATACTACGCTACACTATACTATACTATAAATGATGGTGAAACTATGCCATACGTGCCAGAAGTGGCACGCAGAGCCATCTCTCTGGGCACGCTGTCGACCGTTGATCTTCTGGGTTCTGACATGCACATGCACGCCAGCCAGTTGATCTTCCACATGCAGGAATGCTGGAAACCGGAAGAACAGCTCCCCCAGTGTGCATGCACATGCCAGCCAGTTGGTCTTTGCAAGCGTGTGTGCGTTAGAAACATTAGAAACCGGAAGTCCAGGTGGCTGGCGTACATGTGCCAGGAAGCTAAGCTTCTGGTCTCCGGTGCTCCCACGCATTAGTTTCCAGTTTTACTTGGTGCCAAAAAGGTTAACCACCACTGCTATAAAGGCTGCTGGTTCAGACCGGTTCTAGTGAACCAGTAGTTCTGATAATCAGTTAGCCCTGCCCACCCGCCCCAGCCTATCCCCTCCTATATTTTGGTCTTTCGCAGCACAGTGGATTTCCACACCTCAGCTGTGCTACTCACCATGGCTGCCCTAGCATAGTGGCCAACTGGTGGGCTGCAGACCACTGGTGGTCCGCAAGAAAATCTTGCATGGAGCCTCTCTCTCCCCTTGAGAACGGAGCTGGAGACGGTAAAGAATGATCGATCGGTAGGAAAACGGGATGGGGGATTTTCCTGCAGACTTTTTTGGGGATTTTCTCTGCTGCTTCTGCTTTTGGCTGCACGCAAGGAAAGCAGGAAAGCTCTTTCTTTGTCTCCCCCAAACTCCATCAGAATGGTGTAGCCACTTATAACAGGATCCCAAAGACTTTTAACAGCAGGGTCCCAAAGACTCATTTCTGGTGGAGTTTGGGGGAGAGAAAGAAAGGCTTCTGCTGCTTTCCTTGCATGCAGCCAAAAGCAGAAGCAGCAGACACCCTGGGAAAAAGGTCTCCAGGAAAATCCCCCGTTTTCCTACCAATCAATCGTTCTTTATTTGGGATTGCAGGAGACCCTCTCTCTCTCCCACCCCCACCCCGAGAATGAAGCTGAAAAGCAGGTTAGGAATATGGCTGCCTTGGAGGGTATGTGTGTGTGAGGGACCTCTATGTGTGTGTGTGTGTGTGTGTGTGAGAGAGAGAGAGAAAGAGAGAGAGAACATCACCGCCAGCTCTTTGAGGTTAGATCAGATCTCTCTCTCTCCCTCCCTCCCTCCCTCCCTCCCTCCCTCCCTCCCTCTCTCTCTCTCCCACCAATGTCAGCAAGACACCATCAGTCAAAATTCATATTAGTGGTCCTCAGTATTTAAAGTTATGAATTTGGTGGTCCCTGAGGTCCAAAGGTTGGCGACTCCTGCCCTAAAAGATAAGCTGTTGAGGTTCAAATTGGTGTTTTCTGAACGTTCCACACGCGTGTGCTCACAGAACCAGTTGTTAAACCGGTTGCAGCCCACCACTGGTAGGCTGACAGTGACAGTAGCGGCGCTGGTAATGGTATTGTGATGGTGATGGTGACGGTGATTATGGTGATGGCGATGATTGTGGTGATGATGGCAGTCGTGATGGTGGCAATGAGGCTGGTGATTGTGGTGGTGATGGTAATGGTGGTGATGATGAGGATGGTAGTGGAGATGGTGGCAGTCTGAACTACTCAAAATTCCCACTACCGATTCTCCAGAACCTGTCAGAACTGGCAGAATACCACCTCTAGTTCAGGTGCTGGGCATCCACTGTTGGAACAACAGAGTAACAGAGTTGGAAGGAACCTTGAAGGTCTTCTAGTCCAGCCCTCTGCTCAAGCAGGTGACCCTATACCATTTGTCCAATTTCTTCTTTAAAAAGTCCAGTGTTGGAGCACCCACTACTTTTGGAGACAAGCCGTTTGACAGGTTAATCTCACTATTAAGAAATTTCTCCTTAGTTCTAGGTTGCTTCTATCCTTGATTACTTCCCATCCATTGCTTCTGGTCCTGCCTTCTGGTGCTTGACATCCTCTTCTTTGTGGCAGCCCCTCAGTTACTGGAAGACTGCTATCATGTCACCCCTAGTTCTTCTTTTCATTAAACTAGACATACCCAATTGCAGCCATCATTCTTTATATGTTTTAGCTTCCGATCACTTGTCTCAGCCCAAGTGAGCTTAAAAAATAGTTACAGAACATAGAATAACAGAGTAGGAATACAAAATCCTGGAATTCCCGAGCCACAATAGCAGGGAGTTGAAGTCCACAAGTCTTAAAACTTGCCATATTTTAGTTCAACCCCCTGCTCGAGCAGGTGACCATACCGATCTAGACAAATAGATAAACAGTCTCTTCTTGAAAACCTCACAAAGGTAAGCCCCGCCCCCATCATGAGAGATTACCTGGGAAAGGAAAATATGAACCATCAACCACAAATGTAAAGATGCCACCTAGACAGTTGTGAGATGATGGGTGAGTCAGCTGGCAGCTTATTTCATAAATGGTGACTCAACCCAGGTGATGAGAAATTTGACGGAAAAACTTTCAAAACATTTAAGATGATTCCACCTTCATGAAAAATCGCCTGGGGGGTTTTGTGGCTGAGGATGGATTTTAGTTTATATCTGCTGTTATGATACAAAAAAGATGTTCAGATTCTAGAAAGGATAAAGAGAAGAGCAACGAAGATGATTAGGGGACTGGAGGCTAAAACATAAAGAAAAGGTTGCTGGAATTGGGTATGTCTTGTTTAATGAAAAGAAGGACTAGGGCAGTGGTGGTATTCAGCTGGTTCACACCGGTTCACATGAACTGGTAGCAAGGATTTGACGTGGGTATTTCTATTTTTTTTAAGCTCCCAACAATCAGCTGTTCCTAGGAACAGCTAATTTTCCTCGCTTCTTACTGCTTCACCAAGGAGGCTCCCCTAGGCCAGGAAGACCCTAAAATGGAGGGTGGAGGGGTCTGTGCACTCCTCCTATGCTTTTTTTTTTTCTTCCTGAGCCCCAGGGGAGCCTTCTGGGAGCAAAAATGCCCCCCTAGAGACTCCCCTGAGGCCAGAAAGGCCCAAAAAGTGGGGTGGGGTTGAGGATGGTGTTGCAAAAAGAAAGCCATGCCCACCCAATCACCTGGCCATGCCCACCTGGCCACACCCACCAGGTCATGCTCACAGAACCAGCAGTAAAAAAAATTGAATCCCGCCACTGGACTAGGAATGACATGATAGCAGTCTTCCAATATCTCAGGAGGTGCCCCAAAGAAGAGGGAGTCAATCTATTCTCCAAAGCACCTGAGGGCAGGACAAGAAGCAACAGATGGAAACTAACCAAGGAGAGAAGCAACCTGGAATTAAGGATAAATTTCCTGACAGTGAGAACAATTAACCAGTGGAACAACTTGCCTCCAGCTGTTCTGGACACTCCAACACTGGAAGTTTATAAGAAGAGACTGGACAACCACTTGTCTGAAATGGTATAGGGCTTCCTATATGAGCATGGAGTTGGACTAGAAGACCTCCAAGGTCCCATTCAATTCAATTCAATTCCATTCCATTCCATTCCGCCAATAAATGAATGGTTGTAAGTCAAAGACTACCAATAGATATTTAGAACCCACCTTTAGGTTTTTCATCATTTTTATTTAATCTGAAAGAAAAAACAAAAACTGAAAGGAACCACAGAAAATCAGGCCAAGTCACCACATCCAGGGTCCAAAGACCTGAATTACACTCTGTGGATTGCCAGTATAGTCTGGGTTAGGGGTTGATGGTATTAAACTATGCAAAACATGGTTGCTTCCCCTGGATTGCAAAATACCGTTCCTCTCCTTGGCACCGTTCATACAGACAGGATTCCTGGCTACCCAGAGCTGTGAAGCAATCACTGTCCTTATGTCTACAGAACATTCAGGTTGGCCGTGCTCTGTTTGATAAATAGTCAGTTTGAACCAAGTGATCTCAGGCTATCGAGCAGTTAGAGGGATCTGCCAAATAGACATCCTGTCACCTTTTTACACTGTATAAAATCTTTATCAGGAGGTAGAAATTCTCCTGGTTATACCTGGAACCTTCCAACCTATTCTGCAAAACACCTTGAAGGCAGGACAAGAAGCAACAGGTGGAAACTAATCAAGGAGAGAAGCAACTTAGAACTACGGAGAAATTTCCTTACAAGTGAGGACAATTAACTAGTGGAATGATTTGTCTCCAGAAGTTGTGGATGCTCCAACAATGGAGGTTTTTACGAAAGGATTAGACAACCACCTGATTGAAATGGTACAGCGCCTTCTATTTGAGGGGGTTGGACTAGAAGACCTCCCAAGGTCCCTTCCAACCAGTGGTGGGATTCAAAAATTATTGTTTTAAAATAAACTTTATTAATCTTTTATCATTTTAAAAAGACAAAAAACAAAAAAATATAAATCTTATAAGATCAACAGTTTGTGACATTCATCTTATACTAATATTTTGTGCATTATTTGCAAATATAGAGAATTTGTGCGGATATAAATCATTGACTTATCTAGTGCATATCCCTATTTATTTACAATCCATTTATCTATCCACCAATCTGTCTTTGCTCAATCCAGTCATACCATTTTTCTCACATCTTGTAATAATCAGATTCCTCTTTCTCTTGTAAACTCAAAGTTAATTTGTCCATCTCAGCACAGCTCATTATTTTTTAATGATCAATTCCTCTGGTGGTATACAAAGGCAATCCTAGCTGCAGTTAAAATGTGCAATATTAAACATATTCCTCCCATATTTCTTTCTGAATATCCCCAATAAAAACAATTCCGGTTCTAATTCTATTTGCTCATTGGTAATCTCCTGTGGCCATTTTTGAACTTTTAACCAATATTTTTGGGTCTCCAAGCAGGACCACCCCATATGATAAAATGTACCATCTTTCACTTCTAGTATGCCAGATCCATATTGGGATACATTTTCGCTAATATCGAAGGAGGCAAATACTATCTTTAAAACATCTTATAGGTATTCTCTTTATATGCTGCCGATTTTGTTAATTTATAATTTGTATTCCACAATTTTTGGGTTTCAAAATTTTTACTACCAGTTCTGTGGGTTTAGCTTGGTGGGCATGGCTTGGTGGGCATGGCAAGGGAAGGTTACTGCAAAATCCCCCTTCCCTCCCCACCCCGCTAGCCTGTTTTCCAGCTCCATTCTCCTGTGCAGGGCAACCAATGAAGACCCAGCCAATCAGCTGGGACTCAATGGGAGGCAGAGAATAGATGGCAGTGGGGCTAGTCAGAGGTAGCATTTGCCGGTTCTCAGAACTACTCCAAATTTCCGCTACCGGTTCTCCAGAACTGGTCAGAACCTGCTGAATACCACCTCTGCTTCTAACTCTGTTATTCTGTTTAAGGCTTACACCGGCTAAGGAACTGCTCTGAAGGACCTGCAGATGGGTTGCAACAAATCGAGGATTAGTCATTTTCTTTCTTTGGAGTTCACTTTGCAAAAAATAAAATAGCTGTTCTGTAAACAATTGCCTCAGTTGGGTGGCACAATGCAATTCCATCTCTGGCTAGTAATAGTATATATGTTTGCTTACAAATCAGCCAACAGATGGCATGTTCTTGCGAAGGCTGTATGCAATTTATTTATTTATTTAATAAACCCAATCATATGCAATGGTGGGAATGAAGTAGGGGGTCCTCAACTTACAACCACCCTGAGCGGGGAGGCAAAATATCCTTTGCTAAACAAGAGGCTTGTTCAGTGAGCCAGGCCTGATTTTACAACCTTTTCCCCACCGTTGTTAAGTGAATCACTGCAGTTGTGAAGCGAATCTGTGCCATCGTAAAATGAATCCCATGGTCCTTATGTGAAAATCAGCTTCCTCCCCCATCCCCTTGACTTGTTGGAAGTTGCCTGGGAAGGTCACACATGGTGATCATGTGAGCCTGGGATGTTGCAACCATTTATAAATGCAGGCCAGTTGACAAGCACCTCCATTTTGATCACAAGACTGTGGGGATTCTGTGATGGTTCCATCTGTGAAAAGTCATCTATTCAGTGCTGCTGTAACTTCCAGTGGTCACTAAATGAATGTGTCAGATTTCCGGAAGTTATCCCCATTTAAATCATGAATCTCGAGCCAAACTTCCAAAACTTCAAAAGGATTTATTGGGAGTTAACATGCCGGCACTGCCTTGGTGGAGATGACTCTGAGACACATCATTCATTGTCACCCTTGACCCTGGTTTTCCCCCCACCCCCTGGGTGTATCATAATTCATGTTCTCCAATGGGACACATCCATAGCCAAGAGTCATCAATCATGTTCTCCAGTTAGAATTTTGCCTCGGCAGAAACTTTGGTCACCTAGTTACTATCTTTGAAAACATTTGTGGAATTCAGTTTCGGTTTTGCAAACTGCTGCACCCTTCCCTTTCTGTTGGCAACTCTAAAAAGACCATAGAAATATTTTATATGTTGATGGAATGGTTGTAAGTTAACAGATAAACAGATAACAGATAATTAGAGTTGGAAGGGACTTTGTAGGTCATCTAGTCCAACCCCCTGCCCAAGCGGGAGACCCTACACCATTTCTGACAAATGGCAATCCAATCTCTTCTTGAAAGTCTCAAGTGATGAAGCTCCCACAACTTCCGAGGGCAACTTCTGTTCTACTGGTTGATTGTTCTCACTGTCAGTTGAGGTCCTCAGTATATTCACCACAGTTATTTAATAAAATTACAAAGGTGGGATGTCTATGGAAATTCTCAGTCCTCCAGGTCATGGTTGTCCCAAAGATGCTTTTTTTCAAGAGGCAACTGGACTTTCTCATTTTTTCTTCTGAAGACATTTAGTTTCTCATCCAAGAAGCTTCTTCAGCTCTGACTGGATTTTGAAGAATGGAAGGATTTATACTCCTTGGAGTTGGCTGGTCATTTGCCTTTTTTTAGAAAGTTGTTGAGGCCACCTGGAGGTTTATCTGTATCCTCAAAGTCACCTGAGTAGTGCAAATAAGTGTGGAGCCTTCTTGGAACTGCTGAAAGGACCGTGTTGTGGACTGGACATAGATGGTGTCATATCCCTCCCCCGTTGTTGAGAGAGGGTTGCTCAATTTTGACATAGATGGCCTCTTTGACCCCTCTTTCAAACCAGACCCTGAGGACATAGATAAAACTCCAAATGGCCTCTAGGACTGGTGAAAGAATGCAAATGACCAGCTGTCTGCAAGGAGTATAAATCCTACCATCCCCACCATCCAGTCAGAGGTGAAGAAGCTTCTTGGATGAGAAGCAAAACGTCTTCAAAGAAAAAACAGAAGGTCCAGTTGCCTCTTGGAAAAAGCACCTGTGGGACTCCAAATTGCCTTAATGATTATAAAAGAATACAAATGACCAGCTGTCTGCAAGGAGTATAAATCCTTCCATTCTCTACCATCCTGTCAGAGATGAAGAAGCTTCCTGGATGAGAAGTGAAACGTCTTCAAAGAAAAACCAGACAGTCCAATTGGTTCTTGAAAAAAGCACCTTTGGGATAAAGGTGGGATATACATTAAATAAATTAATAAATACTTAAACGTGTTTGCAACATAAAGCGTACAATTTATAATCACAATTGAGCCGAAAATTTATACAGGTAGTCCTCGAGTTATGACCACAATGGGGCCCAAAAACTATGTTGCCAAGTGAAACATTTGTTAAGTGAGATTGCCCCATTTTACAACTTTTCTTGCTGCAGTTGTTAAGTGAATCATTGCATTTTTTTTAAAGTTAGTAACATGGTTGTTAAGTGAATCTGGATTCCCCATTGACTTTGCTTGTCAGAAGGTCGCAAAAGAGCATCGTCTGAGGCCAGGACATGGCAACCGTCATAAGTATGAACCAGTTGCCAAGCATCTGAATTTTAATAATCCCTTCAGTTTCAGATAGATTGTAGTCAGGGGTGGGATTCAAAAATTTTAGCAAAATGTGGACATGGCTTAGGTGGTGGGTGTGGCTTGGTGGTCATTTGGCTGGGTGGACATGGCTTGGTGGTCATGTTATTGGCTGGGTGTGGCCAACTCAATATCACTCACATCGAGGCACGCATCTCCTCGCCTGGGCCTCTCATGACGGTGGGGATGCTGCAACAGTCGTAAGTATGAAAAATAGACATAAGTCACTTTTCTCAGTGCCATTGTAACTTTGAATGGTCACTCCACACAAGCAAATTAGGCCAGTAATTTCTTTTAACAACCAGTTCTCTGAACTGCTTAGACTGTTAACAACCGGTTCTAGTGAATAGGTGCGAATTGGTAGACTCCCACCCCTGCCCCCTAGTCCTTCTTTGCTCTAGACTGGCCAAACCGAAATCCTGCCACCCTTCTTCACATGTTTTAGTCTTTCAACATTTAATAATTTGCTCTGTGTTCCCCCATTCCTGATAAATAGATCATTTGCAGATGGCTGCTTTCTCTCTCCACTCTGCGTATCGTGTTTTTCTGCACAAGGGAAATTGAAGCAGAGATGGTAACACAGCACTTCCCACCCTTACTTTCCCCCAAGGATGAAAAATACCCGGTTATAAGATTTAACTTCAGTCGATTGAATGAAATAGCTCGCCTACCTTTGAAATGGGAGAGATTCTCATCTATCATCCAAAGCGTCACAAAAGGACATTTGGAACCAGTAGTAAATGAAACACATTTTGTTTTACATGGGGGAATTAAACAGACAGAAAAGGGGGCATCTTAGTGTTGCATTAGTAGAGGGATACAATCAAGATCAAGGGAGGTACTAATATCACTCTATAAAGAATTATATAATATAATTTCATTCAGAAAACAACAACTGAATGAAAAACTGCTGGAGACCTTCTACTGCTGCACCAGAGAGAATATCTTAACTTATTGCACCTCTGTATGGTTTGCCAATTGCACAGTGGCAGACAGGGCAGCGCTCCAGAGGGTTAAGGTCATTGCCCAGAGGATCATTGGTTGTCCTCTCCCTTCTTTGGAAGAGCTTTATAGCTCCCGCTGCCTTAAGGAAGTTCAAAACATTCTCAAAGATCCATCTCATCCTGGGCACCCTTTTGTTGAACTATTACCATCTGGCAGACGGTACCGGAGAATAAAAACAAGCACAAATAGGCTAAAAAACAGCTTCTATCCCAGGGCAGTAGCTCTTTTGAATTCTACTATATAGTGCAGTGTTGGTGCAGTATCGGGAGTTTTCGGTTCAATGTGTGGAGGGTGAAGGATGTGTGTTTGTATTTATTTTCATAGTCATGATGTGCACTGAAGATGGTGTTTTATTTCATTGTACAAGGTGCAATGACAATAAAGTAAACTGAAAACTAAACTAAACTAAAGCCTTAGTCAGGACACCTAGAATACTGCATCTAGTTTTGGTCACCACTCTATTGAAAAGATGTTGAGACTCTAGAAAGAGTGCAGAGAAGAACAACCAGGTTTGATTAGCGGACTGGAGGCTAAACATACGATGAACAGTTGCAGGAACTGGGCATGGCTAGTCTAGTGAAGAGAAGAACCAGGGGAGACAGGAGAGAAGTCTTTCAATATTTGAGGGGCTGCCCCAGAGAGGAAGGGGTCAAGCTATTTCCCAAAGCACCCAAAGGCCCAGACAATGGATGGAAACTGATCAAGGAGTTGAAATAAGGATAAATTTTCTGAAAGTGAGGACAGTCAACCAATGGAAGTTGCCTTCAGAAGTCATGGGTGCTTCGTCACTGGAAACTTTCAAGAAGAGACTGGAGAGCCACTTGTCAGAAATGTCTCCTATCTCCTATCAAGGTCTCTTGCTTGAGTGGAAGGTTGGCCTAGATCAGTTGTCACCAACCGGCCCACTGATGGTCCGTGAGAAAATTTTGGTGATCCCTGGTAAAATCCCCCCAAAAGTCTGCAGGAAAATCCCCCATTCTGTTTTCCTACCGATCATTCTTTATTTGTGGTCACAGGATACCCTCTCTCTCTCTCTCTCCCCCCCCCGCCTCCTGAGAACGGAGCTGAAAAGTAGGTTAGTGAAAGAATGTGGCTGCCTTGGAGGGGATGGGGGTGTGTGAGGGACCCCTGTGTGTGTTTGTGTGTATGTGTGTAAGAGAGAGAGAGAGAAAGAGAGAGAACATCACTGCCAGCCCTCCAAGATGAGATGAGATCTCTCTCTCTCTCTCTCTCTCTCTCTCTCTCAACAACATCAGCAAGCAACCGTCAGTCAAAATTCATAATAGTGGTCCAAGGGGTTTAAAATTATGAGTTTGGTGGTCCCTGAGGTCCAAAAGGTTGGCGACCCCTGGACTAGATGACCAACAAGGTCATTTCCAACTCTGTTGTTCTAAGTTGATTGTTGGAAGCCTTGACTGTTTTTTTAAGTTAGGAAGACTTACCTGACAGCACGTTCCATGCAATCCAATAAGAATGGGTAAGTACAATAGTTCTTGACTTGCAACCGTTCATTTATTTAGCAACCGTTCAATGTTACCATAGCGCTGAAGAAAATGACTGATGACCTGTTTTCACACTTACTTATGACATAAAATCTGACCCAATTCACTTAACGACTGTCTAGTCTAGCAATGGACATTCTGGTCCCACGGGTAGCAGTTAGTCAGGGACTCCCCATATGTGGCTAAATTCAAAGAAAGATTAAAATGAAAAAGAAAAACCATTACAGGCCCAATATTTCTGTTGTTAAGGGAGACACTTGTTCAGTGAATTTTGCCCCATTTTACAACCTTTCTTACCTCGGTTGCTAAATGAGTCCCTGCCGCTAACAAGTTAAGCCAACCAGTTGTTAAGTGAACCTGATTCCCCGTTCACAAAAAGGGGATTGAATGACTTTGGGACACACAGCAGCGGTCATAAGTGTGAGTCCCTGGCCAAGGGTCTGAATTTTGATTCGATGATCATGGGGAATACTGGAAAGGTCGTAACGCTGAAAAACGGTCGTAAGTCCCTTTTTTTTTTCAGTGCCACTGTCGCTTGGGGTGGTCATTAAATGAATTGTTGTACATCGAGGACTATCTGTACTTGTTAGCGCACGGAATGGGAAAAACAAACCAGTTTTTCCCAGTCAGATCCTTTCTCCCATAGGCTCGGACTACAAAGCCCATCGTGCCCAGTTGCAAGAGTTGGGGGATTATGGGAGCTGGGGAGTCCGACTCACCTAAGATTTCCACGCTAAGGATAAACTTTCTGACAAGGTACCAAACTCCGCTAATTTTCACCTTTCTTAAAGGTCCCCTGGAGAACCATCTATCTAGAGGAGGAGGGGGGAATCAATCTTTTAGGTACTAAAGTGCAAGGTTTTCTCTAATCCAAAGCTCACTTGAGCCCAATAATAGCAGTGCATGTATGTGTGTGTGTGTCCCCATTGATTTCTTTCCAATTTGTCTCCTGTGATCTTCTATAATCCATAGATAATTGAGACTCTTCAAGAAGAATTCCCCCTTCAGCTTCCTTGGATGCTCTGTTGCTGAAATGACAACAGAATAACAGAATTGAAAGGGACCTTGGAGATTGTCTAATCCAACCCCCTGCTCATGCAGGAGGCCCTACCTACTTCAGACATATGGATGTCCAGTCTCTTCTTAAAAACCTCCAGTGTTGGAGCATTTACAACTTCTGAATGAAAGTTGTTCCACTGGTTTATTGTTCTCACTGTCAGGAAATTACTCCTTCGTTCTAGGTTGCTACTCTCTTTGTTTAGTTTCCTTCCATTGCTTCTTGTCCTGCCTTCAGGTGGTTTTTTTTTAAATTAATTTATTTTACCAAAGTTCTATAAAGCCCATCACACTAATGTGACTCTGAGTGGTTGACAAATTGTTGAGGGGTTGGCAAATGACTGGAAATCCCCCCAAGCATTTCGCTTCTACTTCTATTGCTATTCCCTCCAAGTAGGGCATAAACCATATCTAGTTTTTAGTGGAAAACCTATCAGTGATTTGCAAATATGTCATCAATTTCACTTCCCTCCATTCCCCTAAGCTAGTCCTTAGAAAGTGTGCAAAGAAGAGCAATAAAGATGATTAGGGGACTGGAAGCTAAAACACACGAAGAATGGTTGCAAGAATTGGGTATGTGTAGTCTAGTGAAGAGAAGGATTAGGGGTGACATGATAGCAGTTGTCCAGTATCTCAGGGGCTGTCCCACAGAAGAAGGAGTCAAGCTATTCTCCAAAGTACCTGAGGGCAGGACAAGAAGTGACGGGTTGAAACTAATCAAGGAGAGAAACAACCTAGAACTACGGAGGAACTTCCTGACAAGGAGCACAATTGATCAGTGGAACAACTTGCCTCCAGAAGTTATAAATGCTCCAACACTGGAAGTTTTTAAGAAGAAATTGGACAACAATTTGTCTGAAATGTTATGGGGTTTCCTGCCTAAGCAGGAGGTTGGACTAGAAGACCTCCCAAGGTCCCTTCCAGCTCTATTCTGATTGATTGGAAGAGAGATGCAGCTTAGAATTGAGGAGAAATTTCCTGGCAGTGAAACAATTAACCAATGGAACCAGGTTGTTGAGAAAAGACTGGACAGCCACCTGTCTCCTGCTTGAGCAGGAGGGTTGGACTAGAAGACCTCTAAGGTCCCTTTTGATTGATTTATTGAGGAAAAATGACCATTCCAGAAACTGGCATATAGGATCTGACCAATGCCAATGGTGAGATTACATCACACAGAATCACAGAGTTGGAAAGGACCTTGGAGGGTTTCTAGTAGATGAAGGGAAGGACAAAAGAGAACTATTTTCCTGTGCCAATTCACGGCAGAAATCTGTGCCAGGACAGGAAGAAAAGTGGATGCATAATATCATGGGATGAGATTATAACCGAAAAGTGAAACAGGCAGGAACACAGGTCTGTCGCCAAACCAGAGGTACGCAATGTCTGACCTCTGTGTGGGCCCCCAAACCACATCGATTCTGCTAATATGTACAAACTGTGCTCAACAGGATGAAAGAGGCAAAATTTTGCTGGCACAATGACAGGGTGGGGAATCAAGAAGAGTACATTAGCAGAAGCCAAATTTCCTTATAGAGCGTTTGTAAAAAAAATCCAAAAAACTCCAAAGTTAAATAAAAAAAAACAGCCGGAGTTTGATGGAGATCAATGAAGTCCTTTTATAGCCCTTATAAGTCAGATTTTGTAAGATTTTACAAAATAACAGAGTTGGAAGGGATTTTGGAGGTCATCTAGTCCAAACCCCTGCTCAGGCAGGAGACCCTATAATATTTCAGACGAAGGGCTATCCAGACTCTTCTTTAAAACTTCCAATGTTGGAGCATCCACAACTTCTAGAGGCAAGTTGTTCCACTGGTTAATTGTTCTAACAGTCAGGAATTTTCTAGGTTGTTTCTCTGCTTCATTGGCTTCTATCCCTTGCTTCTTTTCCTGCCTTCAGGAGCTTTGGAGAATAGGTTGTTCAAATGGCAATTGTCCTGAGTGGCAAATGGCAAGACGTCAAGTGACCTAATCAACATCGAATGAAATTTGAGGAATTCTTGCTCAAAATATTTCAACCTTCAAAGATGGTATAAAGATAAGATATTTGTACTGAGATCTCTTAACGTTAACTTTAACCTTACCCTTAACCTTAGCCCTAAACTTCATCGTAACCCTTTCCATATCTTTAACCCTAACCCTAACACTTTCCCTAACTTAAGCCCATGTCCCACTGCACCAACGGATGCAAAGAGGATGTAAAACGGACAAAAAAGCTTGCCATACATTGGAAAACGCGATGCATCCGTTGTGGACTCACTGCATACATGTTTCATACGCTCTATCCCTCCAGCATCCGTCAACTCAGATTTCATCTGCGCAAGAAGTTTTGAGCTGCACAAAACTTTGTGAATGGATGAACTTTCCGTCGCGTACGATGTACATCCAGGACACATACGGGCAACAAACGTTCTATGTCCGTTGTCATCCGTTAAATGTCCGCTGTATCCTCTCGGCATCCTCTGG
>BHFT01005317.1:0-24012 GCA_004320025.1 Laticauda laticaudata
TCCTTCCTTCCTTCCTTCCTTCCTTCCTTCCTTCCTTCCTTCCTTCCTTCCTTCCTTCCTTTCTATTCTGGGGAACATTTTGAAACATCTATATGATACCACTGGCCAGAAATCAAACTGCTGCTTAGAAAATAGGCATTTTTTAAAATGGTTGGGGAAAGGGAAGAGGGATTAAACCTTCCATGATCATAGTATGCCATTCAGCCTGGAATTAATCAGGCGATGGCAGGAAAAGGGACTCCAGAAGGAGCTGTTTGTGTCGCTTCAGTTCCCTTAATCCTCAACACAAACCCATTCTGGTAAATAATTTACATAGGTTTGCATTAGCTCAATTTGCAAAAATTGAACAAACAGCACCGTTTCCTGCAATCCCAATACTGCAATGAAAAAGGAGAAAAAAAAATCCATCAAGCTGGCAACAGGGGAGTGACATGGAACAAGGAAGCATAAAAAACTTCCATTTGAATGGAAGAATGGAGTCCATAGAAACAGAGAAAATTCGGCCAGAATGGGAGAATAAAACCTTAATTTTGCTGGCAGCTTTTAGCAAGCCCAAACAATGAGGTGTTGTTGTTATTGTTGTTTTGCTTTGCAGGAAATCAGTGATAGATTTTTGAGGTCTACGAAAATAGGCATCTGCTTCAGATTATCCTGGTTTGGATGTAATGCTAGACCTTAATTTAGAATTATTTGAATAAACAGCCTGAAATTTTGAGTTTCCATTTATTGTACTAGAGTTCCCTCCTCTCATTGAATGGATAAGAGAAAAACTGCATTAAATTCACTTTAGGTTAACCAAACTTCTCATTCATTCAGTCATTGACTTACTCAATTTGTATAGCTGCCCATCTCCAAGAAAAGTCTCTGAGACAAAAGAAAATTTGTATTTTATATATTTTATTTTATTTTTAATGTGCTTTTTTCACATTTACATATCTCATTCTCATCTTTAACAATACTATGCCATCGTTGTTACATATACAGATCTCCATGTATTTATATTCATTTCTATACATTTCTATACATTTTTCTTATCTCTACTATTCTTATTCCTACTATTCAACCATTCGTACCAATTATCCCACACTGCATAGTACTCTGACTCTTCTTTGCCTTTTAGCTCGAGAATAAGTTCAACTATTTCAGCACATTCTAATACCTTTTGGATTACTAATTCCTCTGATGGCATACTATCTTGCTTTCAACATTGTGTGAATAAAATCCTCACTGCTGTTTACATTTCCAACATCTTGGGTTCATATTGGGATACATCTTTGCCAATCTCATTGGTGCCAAATGCCAATGACAAAACATCTTATACTGATTCTCCTTATAAGCTGCGGATCATGTTAATATATAATTCTTGCTCCATAGTTTTTCCCAATCTTCTAGTTCTACGTTGTGTCCAAAATTTTTGGCCAAGCTATCATGGGCTCTTTTAATACTTTTTCTGCAATATCAAATCTTAGTAAGTCATAATATGTTCTTGTTATAAATTTCTCCTTTGGGCCTATTAGAATTTTACCGAATTGTTGTAATTCATTGTCAAATCCATATTCTTCTGCTTCTTTTTTGTATCTCGCTTGCCAATGAAGGTAATCAACCAATCTATATTTATTCCTTGGGTTTTCCTTCCTTCTTTCCTCCCTCCCTTCCTCCCTTCCTTCCTTCCTTCCTTCCTTCCTTCCTTCCTTCCATCATCCATCTATCTATCTATCTATCTATCTATCTATCTATCTATCTATCTATCTATCTATCATCTATCTCTATCAACTCTACTTCTACCTCTATATTCGCCTCCTCCTCCTCCTCCTCCTTCTACTTCTTCTTCTCCTCCTCCTTCTCCTTCTCCTCCTCCTTTCTCCTCTTCCTCCTCCTCCTCTTCTTCCTCTTATCCTCCTTCTTCTTATCCTTTCCTTCTCTTTCTCTTTCTTTCTCTTCCTCCTTCTCCATCTATCAGAGATACACAGCAGCTGCACTCGTAAAATAAGCTTAACCAGGTCAATTCAAAATATAATTAAGGCATTCCCATAATACTTCCAATCCTGCCTAATTTCCTGTGGCTTAGTGCCCTGGTGTATCCAAAATTTCTAATTAGTTTACATTTTTATATATTGTATGAACTCCAGAAAGCAAATTCATCTCGCAAACAGGTGAGTTGTGTGTACACATCTCGTTTGCAGTCTACACATTTTTCAATTAACCTTGTCATGGAAGTTTCAGTATAAAATTGAAATAAAATTGGCAATGAATTGTAATGTTCAATATGAAGAAGAATGATTAATTCAATTATTTTGGGGACTTGCTTTCTTCCTTTCTCAAGACTTTGTTTGATTCTCAAATTCTGTTCCTCCAAATTACTCAAGACCAAAACACAGCCTTTCTTAGAAGATGATTGATCATTTGTTGGATAAATTTATGACCCTTGGTGGGGTGAATTCCTTATTTCTGGTCATTTAGCATGGGAAGGAAGAGAAAATGTGGTTTATCACCTCTGTAGGACACCAGATAGTTTTTTTTCCCCTTGGCTTACATAAGCCAGCCAATGGGTCTGTTTCATTGTACTTTCTTAATTATCCCATGTCATGTACCGACACAGTATAAAATGATAGGCTGTAACACTCTGTGACATGTGATAACTATGATAAATTACAATAGCAAAGAAAGCCTTCTTTGGAGAGAGGGAAGGAAGAAAGTGCAGAGGTATTTCACAGATGCCATGGATATATCTTGGATTAGTGGATAATTCTTTGTTTGTGTTTAATGATAAGATTACCAGCATGCTTGCAAGGGATCATTTACTAACAATCTCTTCTTTCTTTTCTTTCTTTCTTTCTTTCTTTCTTTCTTTCTTTCTTTCTTTCTTTCTTTCTTTCTTTCTTTCTTTTTTTTCTTTCTCCCTTCCTTCCTTCTTCCTTCCTCTTCTCCTCCTCTTCCTCCTCCTTCTTCTTCTTCTTCCCCTTCCCCCTCCTCCTCTTCTCCTCTTCTTTTTCTCCTCCTCCTCCTCTTCTTATCCTTCTCCTCTCCCTCCTCCCCCCTTCCTTTTCCAGTTTATCATCATCACCTTTGCACTTCCATTGATATATTGAAAAGACCAACAACTATCCAACCAATACTTTCCCCCTATTTAATTTTTGTTTGTTTGCTTAGAATAATCACTTTAAGGGATGGTCTTCAAGCAGGAATGTAGGAAATGTGTTGTTGTTTTTTTGGAGGGGGGGGCACCTTTTCTGGAAGAAAAACTAATCAAGTTGCTTCAGAATGATGGCTGTCCTCTGGAGGATTGTGGGCCCTTTGAAGGAGATGTTTCTCAGAAAGGTTTATTTCCAAAATAAACTGGTTGATGAAGATCCTTGGTCCATTTCCTGCTGTAGCAATTTGTGTGTGCCTAAAGGCTCAGGGTCTTTGTTGGCCACTGTGTCAATTTCATACTCATAAAACAGAGTGAAACAATCATTCTGCAGAAATGGCCTAAGACAAAGCTTGGAACACAAACTGTTTCTTTCAGAAGTTTGGCCTGCCTTTCAAAGATAGATCTGAATTCAAAATGGATTCATTCCTCTTCTGCTCTGTACAACTATTTCCTAACTTTGTGGGAATAAAAACAAACCAGAAATTTCCATTGGTTTACTCCCCTTACATTTGTGAGGGTACTTTAATTTTTGGAAGCAACAAATCCAGAACAACATGTTGTTCCCACACTCTTGGTTTTGATGCAAGGAAGATATGGTGGGTAGAAGAGCAGACTGTCTAGGGGAATTTCTTAAAGCCTCTCTCTTCTGGAAGATTTACTTCTAGAATTCCCAAATAGTACATTCCATATTAAAAAAAAAAATGGTGCATTTCTCATTCTCCATTGCGAGGGTTACAGAACCCTAGCAACCACATATATAGATCTTCTCCATGGTTATCTATACTAACTGGTATTTTCAAGTCTTCTTGGAAGGAATGGAGAAAAGGTACTAGACTATGAGGATAACTTGCTACAGAACAGAGTGTATAGGACATGTTTTTTAACAGGTTACCTATTTGAGAGAGAATGGAATGGAATGGAGTGGGGTGGAGTGGAGTGGGATGGGATAGAATGGAAAGGAATGGAATGGAGAATAGAATAGAATAGAATAGAATAGAATAGAATACAATAAGAAATGTGGATGGAATGGAAGTGGAATGGAATGGAATGGAACGGAACAGAAACGGAACGAAACGGAGCGAAAGAGAAGCAGAACAGAACAGAACAGAATAGAATAGAATAGAAAATGTGGAATGGAATGAGAAGGAGAAGAGAAGAGAGAGAGAAGAGAAGAGAAGAGAAGAGAAGAGAAGAGAAGAGAAGAGAAGAGAAGAGAAGAGAAGAGAAGAGAAGAGAAGAGAAGAGAACAGACCTCACAGGTCTTCTAATTGTTCTGTCTGGAAATTTATCCATTCCATTCCATTCTCTCTCAGATAGGTAGCCAGTTAAGAAACATGTCCTATGCACTCTGTTCTGCAGTAACTTATCCCCACAGTCTGGTACCCTTTCTCTATTCCTTCCAAGAAGACTTTCAAATACAGCTTANATAGGTAGCCAGTTAAAAAACATGTCCTATGCACTCTGTTCTGCAGTAACTTATCCCCACAGTCTGGTACCCTTTCTCCATTCCTTCCAAGAAGACTTTCAAATACAGCTTAGTATAGATCCGTGATGGTGAACCTATGGCACATGTGCCAGACGTGTCATGCAGATCCATTTCTGCTTGCACGTGAGAGGTCACCTGGAAATGCCCCACTGTGCATGCATGCATGCATGCCCCCCATCAGCCAGCTGATTGTCAGGTATCTGCCACACATGCATGGGGGGAGATGCACCTGTATATGCAGAGGCATGTTGCATGGGGGGGTCGCATGCACAGAGGCATGAGGTGTGCACACAGGGAGTCATGTGCACATGCACAGGGGGCGGGACGATTGCACACGCACTGCATCATGGGTGCAGGCATTTGAGTATGCGCACACACACACTTTTGGCACATGATGTGGAAAAGATTAGCCATCACTGGTATAGATCATCATGGAGAAGACCCAGAGGTGGGATTCTCCCAGTTTGGACCAGTTCTATCGAACTGATTGTTATGATTCTGTGCAGTTCGGAGAACTGGCAAATCATGCCCCTAGCTGGCCCCACCCCACTCCATCTGCCCCTCCACTCCCCACCCAGTCTGTCTTTATTGCACATGTGCAATATCACTTACATGCCTGACATCACTGACTGTATTCTCCTCTGCCCAATCACTCATGGTATTTCTTTTTTTCCCCTCCTGACAACCAGATGTTCTGATGATCAGCTGTTCTGGGATCCTGCTCACTGCCTTACTGCTTCACCCAGGAGGCTTTTCTGAGGCCCAGGAGGAAAAAAAAAACGGGGGTGGTGGTGCTGCCCCCCAAAAAAAGTCATACCCACCCATCTAGCCATGCCCACAGAACCAGTTGTTAGAAAATTTGAACCCCTGAGAAGGTCTAAGTAGGTGGTTGCTATCTTCATGGCACAAAATCAATCACTCAATCAGTCAAGACTCTTTGAGTTGGATCTCTCCTTGATCCATCCATTGCTTCTTTTCCTGCCTTCAGCTGCTTTGGAGAATAGCTTGACTCTTCTCTGTGGCAGTAGCCCCTTAAATATTGGAAGACCACTATCACTGAGACTAGAATTGGTTTTTATCTTCTCAATTTAGGGTTAAAATTTAAGTTGAGACCAGCTGGCCTGGAATCATTACTGATTGAGGACAGATTTAAGTCAACTTGCAAAATGTCATTGGGAGAAAAGGTCCAATTTTATTGCTTCTCATCAGGGTTTATTTTTGCATTGGGCTTTGACAGTGTTTGATGATCCATTTAACAATGGATTTGGGATTTGGATACAGAAAGAGAGTGACACCAAATTTATACCCAGGACACTTTAACAATGGCTTTATTCCTGTCGATGACTTCTCCAAATTAAAATGGAAAAGTAATGTCAAAGTTTTCATTTTGGAGTGTTTTGACAGATCACCTTTGCTACTGGACAAATACCAAAATGTTACTTTTGACCAACATTTCAACATATTTCTCATTGGTGTACATAGCCCATGTTCTAAAAAGAGCTATAGAACATTTATTTCCACTCTCGCAAACCTTTTGTTTAAAAAATAATAATAATCATGTAGACATGAAAAATATACAACATATCTTGATTTTAAATAAATAAATAAATATTAAAAATCAGTGAACAAATAATCTGAGAGAAATTAATATGGTCTGCCTCAAATAAAGGAACTTTTGATTACTTCAGTTTTAACTTTTCTATGTCAATAGTGGCAGCAGAAGAGATAGAATATGGCTGTGAAACTCATGGTATCACATTGCCATCACGTGACATTTTGCAATGATTCTTCCCTTCGTGGAGCTGGGGTGGGCATGGCCTGTGTGTGAGCCTGAGATAGAAAGGTGATCCCTCCTCTCTTCTGCATTATGAAAGAAAGAATATGATGGGCACAGATGACATGCGGCAAGAGTGAATAAAGCTAATACAGTCCTTGGTTGTATAAACAAAGGCATAGAATAAAATCACAAGAAGTATTAGTACCACTTTATCAAACCTTAGTAAAGCCACATCTGGAATATTGGATCCAGTTCTGGTCGCCACAAAGAATTCTTTATTGGCCAAGTGTGATTGGACACACAAGGAATTTGTCTTAGTGTAAATACTCTCAGTATACATAAAAGAAAAGATGTATTCATCAAGAGTCGAGAATCATAAAGTACAAGACTTAATAATAGTTATAGGGTATAATAAGCAATCAAATCATACCAGGAAACTGTAACTTTGTTGCTTGTATCTCTACAATTGATAGTGACTGTTTCCTAGTATGTTTTGATTGCTTATTGTACCCTATGACTATCATTAATTGTACCTTATGATTCTTGACTAATGTATCTTTTCTTTTATGTATACTGAGAGTATTTGCACCAAGACAAATTCCTTGTGTCCAACCACACTTGACTGTCATGCCCCTGGTGGGGACTGACTCTGATGAAGAGGAGGAACAGCCAACAGGGAGTGGAAGTGTGGTTCCAGAGGTGGTGGAGGAGGCTGGGGAAGGGCAGAGGCTGGCTGAGCACTCAGAGGAGGACCCAGGCCCATCCCCTATCCATCCTAGGGCACTCAGGGAGGAGAACATCAGGGTAAAACATGGTCTATCAGGAGGAGAGGTCATGATCCTCTTCATGGGTTGCAAGTGGGAGATTTGCATAAGAGTGTGGACCTGCATGCTAACAGACGCTGGAGACAAATTAGTGTTTTATTTTTCTAAGAAGGTTTATCTTGGTTGGCGTTCTTCCAATGGACTGTCCCAAGTTACCTTCCTGAACTTGGCAATTATCTACACTGGTCTGTCGAGGAACTTTATTCAGTGCAGTTTGTTTTTGGTTTTTGCTTTGTTATCAGCTCTTTGAATGTGAACTGTGTTTCTTGCCTTTGAAATGTTATTTTGAAAATGTTTACTTGTCCACTGTGAACAATTAAACAGTGAAGCCAAGTTGAAGGTATTAAAGGACTTTTAGTTACGTTTTGGATTTTGTTATATTTCTGATGTACTCGGGTCATCACATTGGCCAATAAAGAATTCTATTCTATTCTAACATTCAATATAAATCAATAGGATACAAGTGACAAAGTTACAGTCATTCAGTCACAAGTGGGGTGGATGGGTGATAAGGAGTGATGAGAAGATTAATAGTAATAGTAATGAAGACTTTCGTAATAGTTGAACAGTGTTGAGGGAATTATTTGTTTAGCAGAGTGATGGCGTTTGGGAAAAAACTGTTCTTGTGTGCAGTACATTACAAAAAAAGATGTCCAGACTTTGGAAAAAGTGCAAAGAAGAGCAACTAAGATAATTAAAGGCCTGGAGACAAACAGATATGAAGACTGATTGCAGGAATTGGGTTTGGCTAGTCTAGAGAAAAGAAGGACTAGGGTAACATGATAGCAGTATTCCAGTATTTGAGGGGTTGCCACAAAGAAGAGAGAGGTCAACTTGTTTTCCAAAGCACCAGAGGGCAGGGCAAGAAACAATGGATGGAAGCTAATCAAGGAGAAAAGGAACCTGTAATTAAGGAGAAACTTGTTTGAGGACAATTAACCAGTGGAATAGCTTGCCATCAGAAGTTGTGAGTGCTCTATCACTGGAGGCTTTTAAGAAGAGACTGGACAGCCATTTGTTTGGAACGGTATAGAGCCTTCTTCTTGAACAGGGGTTGGACTAGACAGTCTCCAAGGTCCCTTCCAGCTCTATTCTGACTAGATATATCCAGCCCTTAAAGTTTTGTGATGTGGAAAAAAATTGAGGAGTTGATTCAGCAAGAATACTTGATATACCTCTATTTAGGTCATATTTCTAAATTCTGTTTTGCTTTGCCCCCCTATTAACAATGGTAACAAAATATCTAGGAAGATGCCAATTTTAGAATGAAATGCTTCCAGTTAAAATAGATCTTGAGACAATGCATGATTGGATTTAGTTCTTTTATGAAGTGGCTCATAACTCCTGAAGTATCATATTTATTTAACACCATGTTTTGCACATATATGCCTACTGTGGTGAATTTCTCAGCAGTTTAGGCATGCAAGCATGCATTAGGAGAAAAAGAAATAAACATTTTTTTTTAATAATCAGAGCTAAAATGCATATTTATATATTCAATATGCACATCTGAATATTCAACATTTGATGTTGAGAATATGCACCAACCATATAATTTAGGAATGGATAGTTTCAGCCCAAGTCACCTCAAATTAACAGATTTCTTAATTCTCCTAAGTCCATTTCTGTCACTCAGTGCCTTCAGCTCAGTGTTGGCTCCTGGCAACTGTTAAGAAAAGACTTGCAAAGTTGATTTTTCACTGCCTTCTTCCATAAGAGATAAGGACTGGCCCAAAACCACCCAGCCAGCTTCCATATTAAGACAAGACTACAACTTACCATCTCCTGCTGAGTGGCCCAGAGTCAACCAGCCAGCTTTCATGCCTAAGGTAGGACTAGAACTCACCAACTCCTGATTATTAGCCCAAAGTCATACAGCTGATTTTCATGCCTGAGGTGGGACTAGAACTCACCATCTCCTGGTAACTGGCCCAAAGTCACTCAACTGGCTTTCATGTCGAAGGCAAGACTAGAACTCACCATCTCCTGATGACTGGTCCAAAGTCACCCACTTAACTTTCATTCCTAAAGCGGGACTAAAACTCACCATTGCCTGGGGGAATTGGGGTCAAGTCACCCAGTTGGCTTTTGTGCCTAAAGCCAGAAGAATATCTGGAGGTTACAGATCCAAAGTCACTTGAGGGTGCTGTTATGGTGCAGTTACACTGAAACAAATGACACACTTTTGAACATGCAATTTTCCAGGTGGGAATCCTTGATTGGAAGAATCGTGTTCTAAATATTGGAGGAAAGGATAGATGGGGACTTTTTTTGGAATCGTTCCTCAGCTGTGCAAAATGAGCTGGGTTCTTTAAATCCCAAATGCTTTTCCAAATGAGAATTCAGCCGCGCCGTGTTTCATTCCTTATAGTGTTATTACAGTTATAGCCAGCATAAAACAAGGGAAAGAAATTGTGGGCTAGGATAGAAAATCTCCCCAGGCTTGATTTACAAATTTGGCAGCTTTGGTGGGTCATTATATCCTACAGTGAAAATTTTACCATGCTGAATTAAGAACTTGTTCATTGGTTATGAATCTCTCTCTCTCTCTCTCTCTCTCCCTCCCTCCCTCCCTCTCTCNCCCTCTCTCTCTCTCTCTCTCTCTCTCATCCCATCTGAATTTCATCCATTTATTAGGAGATTTAGGGAGAAAGCGAAGCTCATCTGAAACCATAGATGGGAAGAACAGTACATATAAGCCTCGACTTATGACCACAGATGAATCCCAATTTATGTGTTGCTAAGCAAGACAGTTGTTAAGTGAGTTTGGGCCCATTTTGCAGCCTCTCTTGCCACTGTTGGTAAGTGAATCACTACGGTTATTAAAAGTGGTGGGATTAAAAAAAAATTACTACCAGTTCTGTGGGTGTGGCTTGCTGTGCATGGCAGGAGAAGGATACTGTAAAATCCCCATTCCGACACCACTAACCTGCTTTCCAGCTCTGTTTTCCTATTCAGGGCAACTAAAGGAGACCCAGCCAATCAGCTGGGACTCAATGGGAGGCAGAGAATAGATGGGGAAAGGGCCAGTCAGAGGTGGGATTGGCCGGTTCTCCAAACTACTCAAAATTTCCATTACCGGTTCTCCAGAACTGATCAGAACCGGCTGAATATCAGGTCTAGTTGTTAAGTTAGTCACAATATTAATTGAATCTGGTTTCACCATTGACTTTGCTGGTCAAGAGGTCACAAAAGGTGGTCATATGACACTGCAACCATCATAAATCTAAGTCAGTTCGAATTTTAATCGCATGACTATGGGGATGCTGTAATGAAACACATTCATTGGTCCCTTTTTTAATGATGGTGTAACATTGAACAGTCCCTAAATGAATGGCTGTAAGTCAAGGACTATCTCTATTTTCTCAGAAGTTTTGCAGGGTTAGAGAAGGCTGACATGAATCTTAATATCCTTAATTCCTGAAAGGTTTGATAGCCATACAGCCTTGGATTTAAGCCCTTCGAAAAGAGGTTGGCAGAAGTGGCTATATTCACTTGAAAGAGATGAATAGAATATGGGGATACTATTTGTACAGGGTTATTGTTTTTATAATTAATTAATTATAGATATATAAATATAATGATAGTGATAGAGATGGATGGGTATATATATATATATATATATATGTGCTGTTTAGCTTCCTTCGGGTATTATCCCACGTCATTGTAGTTCCTGTAAGTGAGCAACGTTTCCCGCATGAAACCACAAATAAGAAAAAAAAAAAAAAGAATCTCATTGCCATCATCAGGCTTCTGTATGGGAAGTGTGTCTCACAGTTCTCTTCGTTTTCAAATTTGAGGCTGGTTCTAAATTCTGATGGGCATATTCACCTGGGTCCTGTGTTTCATTGACTTGGAATTTGATTGATGGATGTTTCTGGTTTCTTCTGTCTGTTTGTGGCTTTTGATTTGGCTGGCAACACTCCTGTTCTTGTGATTTTTTTTTTTTTGTTGGAGGCCTTTCAATGCAGCTTGGCTCCGTGTGAAAGGACGGCTGGCTATTCATCCAGCAAGCTGGGTTTCACCTGGGTTGCTGGGGGGGGGGTGTTTGAGTGAAGCTAATCAGAGGTGTTCTGTTTGTGCCCGGTGTTTGCCCTGCCTGTGTGTGGAGATCTTTCTATTTGAGAGTGCAAGGCTTCACAAATGATTTTTTTTTTTTTTTTTTTTTTTTTTTGAACAATCTGCTGGATATCATCTTCTTCTATTCATGCTGTCAGGGGTCCTTTTTTCAATCTCTAATGGTTCTCTGATGATTCTGTGGCTGGGGTTTTTCTAATAGTTGGCTAGGGTTTTTGTGCCTTGAAGTTGATGTTGGTGAGCCTGTGTTTTCATGTGTTGGACTAGTGAGCAGGTGTGTTCCAGCTTTTTTTTACTAGCATTTTTGTGTTCATCGCTAGGTTGGGTACTTATTCTTCTACTTGTCTACCAATGTATTGGCTGGGCATGCATGTACAGGGAATTTTTGTATATGACTGGGTTTTCCAGGTTCAAATTTTGTATTTGGGTTCTCAGGATGGCTGCTATTTTTTTGTCTTTTTTGAAGGCATCTTTGATGTGAATGCCCCTGTGTAGTATCTTTACTGATTTTTATTCTGTAGTACCTTTATGCTAGGGGCAAGACAGCTGTCCATAGGCTGTTTGGTCTTCTAGGTTCTCTGTTATGTCTTGGTGTGTTTTTGTGTTCAAAGCTGGTGATTTGTTTTTGTGGAAGCCATTGGCTGTCAATACTTCAGTCAGGTGCATATATACTACTATAATATCATATAGTATCTGTTTTTTAGCTGTCGCGCGTACTTACATTTGTGCTGTTTAGCTCCTTCGGGTTTATCCACGTCATTGTTAGTTTTCTGTTAAAGTTGTTAGTTCATGTAGTTCTGTTAACAGTTGACGGCAAGCGTTTTCAGCAGACTCTCTCTGCCAATCATCAGGCTTTTCTGTATGGAAGTGTGACCACTTCCATTACAGAAAGCCCTGATGATCGAATGGCAGATGAGATTCTGCTGAACTACGTTGCTACAACTTTACAGAACTAAGTTGAGCTACAACTTTAACAGAAACTACAAGACGTGGGAAATACTACCCGAAGGAAGCTAGAACAGGACATAGTATCATATATATATATATATAATATATATATAGTATAATATATATATATATATAAATATATATCTATAATGGATCTCATTGTTATTCGGGTTTTCTCCGCGTAGAAATTGGAATGTATTAGGCATCACGTTTTCGATGAAGTCTCATTTCATCATCTTCAGGCTTGTTCCTCAGCTCCTGTGCTCTCAGAGTAATTTGACGCTTGCAAGCTGCTTCCTCCTTTTAACTGGGGCTAGTGGGGGTGTGACCTTGATTGGGTGGGTGTTTGGCTGTGTTCTGATTGGTAGGGGGAGTTTTCGGCTGTGTTTGATTGGTTGGGGGTGTGTTTTCTGCTTAGGTGGGGGCCTGGTTTTGTGTCAGGTTAGTCTTAAGTTGCTGGGGATTTGAGCTGTGAGGACTGTGATCTTGTTGGTTGGCTTCGTTTCGTGGTCGTGGCCACATCTTCATGTGGTGTCAGTTTGCTTCTTGGTATGGGTCAGAAGGGGTTTGAAGTGGGTAAGTGGTGAGTCTTGAGTATGGCTTCTGGTTCGTGGTCGTGTCTCCTCTTCTGTGTGGGTGTGATCCTTTTTTTCTGCGTGGAAGTGTGGTGGTAGCATCTGTGTGTGGCACTCTATGGGTGTGGGTGGCTTTGAAGGTGTTGGAACCAGGGAAGAGGTCAGTTCTTCTTTTTTTTTTGATTTGGAGTTTTTTTTTTGTTGTTCTCAATGCATGCACTAATTCTTTTTGTTAAGTTTTGTCCTATGTATGTGTGGGGCAGGCATGCAAAGGGATTTCGTAAAGCCTCCTTTTGGTTTTTTCCTAACATCGATTTTGTTCTTTTGGGTTTCTAAGTGATGGTGGATATTTTTCTGTTTGTGCAAGAATGCTGTTTTAATGTGTGTTTTTGGAGATCTTGCTGAATTTTGTCTGTAGTGCCGTTTTATGATATTGGGAGAGGGCTTTGCCATTCTCCTTTGTTCTCTGTCTTGGCTTTTGGTTTGGGTTTCTTTTTGGATTAGGTGGGTATCTTCTTTTTTGTGAATACCATTGGCTGTAAGTACATTAGTAGAGTGTGTAGTTCGGTTTTTAAGTGTTGTTCATCGGCTAACGCATTTTTGTTTCGTGGAGATGAGTGTCATTGCTAGGAATTTGATCTGTGCTGGGTGTGGTGTGAGAGTGCATTGTAGATAGCGGTTTGTCATGTGTTTTTCTTCTGGTAGAATGCGTGTGTCTAGGGAGCCATGGATTTTTTGTAATACTTAAGCAATTGGAGGAAGGGAAGTTGATTGTTGGCCGGTTCTGTTTCCATAGTGAATTGTAATTTGTCGGTGTAGGCTGTTTGAGGTGTGTGAGGAAGTTGTTCAGTTTTTTCTTTCCGTGTGGCCAGTTATGAAGGTGGTCATCTAGTATTGAGCCAGAGTTTTGGGTTTGTGATCATATTTTTCTAGAGCTTGTGTTTCAAAGTGTTCCATGTTAGAGGTTTGCGATGACAGGTGAGAGGGTGATCCCATGGGTGCTCTTCTACCACCACTACCCACCTTCAAACCCCTCTGACCATACAAGAAGCAAACTGACACCCACCATGAAAGATATTTGGCCGACCACGAACACTGAAGTCCAAACAAACAGATCACCCTCTACCAGCCTCAATTTCCCACCAGCAAACTAAGCACTATACCTGAGCACAACCAGGCCCCCACCTAGAGCAGAACACACCCCCGCCAATCAGATACACAGCCAACCCCCCTACCAATATCAGACACAGCCAAACCCCACCCAATCAAGTTCACACAGCCCATAGCATTTAAAAGGAAGATAGCCAGCTGGCAAGCTTCACATTAAAAAAAACCTTCTTGAGCAGCTACAGAGTCTGAAAGAAACAAGCCTGAAGATGATGAATGAGACTTCATCGAAACCGTTGCTAGATACTTCAATTCTATCGCAAGGAAGAAAACTCCGAGATACCAAGATCCCATACAAAATACTCGCGAAAACCCAAAACATATTTATTATTAAAATTTATATTATATTAATTTTTTTATTTATATATATATATATATTATATATATTATTATATATCACAGGAGAGAGAGGATCATAAAATAGATATAAACTGATATTAAAGTAGAGATAATTATCACGAGATAGAGGGATAGAGATAGATGAGATATGCAATATATTCGATACATCAATACATCAATATATATATATACTATACATTCATCTATCCTATATCTATTTCATGTTTTATCTCTATATTAATTATTTCCATTTCATCTCTCTATATATCTAACTATCTATATATTCTCTATCTCTCTTCGTTTCTTCTATTCTTAGTTATCTCCTATCTCCATCTATTATCTTATATTCAACTCGTAGATAGATAGATAGATCATAGATAGATAACAGATAGATAATAGATAGTATAAATGAGATATGAACGAGATATAGGGATATGTCATGGTATGTCATGTCGGTATGTCATGGTACGAGTATGAAGAGAGAGAGAGAGAGAGAAAGAGAGAAAGAGAAACCATTTGAAGTTACAACAGATCTTCCTAGTAGTACTTGTCACCCAGATTTTTGACGTCAAAAGCAGGCTCTTTGATTTGCTTAAGGAGAATGATGTTTGCTTAAAGTCTGCTGCAGAAATAATCAAGTTGGTCACAGGGGTGAAACAATTTATGACCATGATGACAAACCTCCAATATAATTGTAACTCAAGAACTTTATGGACCATTTTTTAAAAAAAATAAAATAAAAACTGGTCGTTAGCATTTCAGTTAGCCCTGAGCGTGTATGTTTGTATGTGTGTGTGTACATATAGATATACAACACCACACTGGCGACAGGAAGAGCATCTGGCCAGTAAACATTCAACTCCATTCAGTTGTCTAGATTCCACCCGGCAAGGTATTATGGGTTTATTAAAAAGAGATGATGATGATACATACACATATACATAGATAATGCAAAACCATTTATGGAGATTTCATAGGAAAAACTGCTTGCCAACTTTATTAGATTGTTTCTGTGATATTTGTTTTCTATCCTTTTAACACTTATGGCTATTATTATTATTATTATTATTATTATTATTATTATTATTATTATTATTATTATTATTATTATTATTATTATNTATTATTATTATTATTATTATTATTATTATTATTATTATTATTATTATTAGCAGGATTGTAACCAGTAGACAAGGGCTTGATTGCATGGGTGAAAAAAAAATGGAATTAATGAATGGTGATGGATGAGCTGCATTTAAAAACATGCACATCACCTGCTTATTTTCTGCAAAACTTCATTAAAAAACAAAAACAAACAGAAGACTTTATTCTGATCCAAAAACCGGACCAGCCTTAAGACTGGAAAAATAAGAAATGGAATGAAATGGAAAGTGACAGATCATTCTACCTCCTTTAAAGTGGTAGTTACCATTACAACACAATGTAATTAAATGAACTATCTTCTCCGACCTTAGAACTTGTATATTTTATTCCTTTTTCCCCAAGCTGGTACCATTTCAGCTGCCAAAGAAGGGCATCCTATATGATTATTTCCTCTAAATAAAAAAGCAAACAGAGGCTTTATCCATGAATATTTTGTACACCACAAATCTTTTTGAAAACAAAGATTTTTCAGCTGACAGTGTGAAGTGGCAAAAGAAAATGACTTTTTGACCTGTGCAAACAATCTACTGATTAATTTCTTAATAATAATATAGAGTATAATAATATTTATAATAATAGTAATAATAGTTATTAATAATTACTGATTATTTTCTTGGCACCTGGCTACACATTTTCCTTTGTCTCGAGAAGATGGATGGATAGGTGGATGGGTGGATGGGTGGATGGGTGAATGGGTGGATGGATAATAGACAGATAGATTTAGAGATGGTCACAGATCAGGAAAAAATGGTGATTTGGGGTTGGGAGAGTTTAATGACAGCCAGTTAAGCCCCTGTCACACCGAACCAACGGATGCAAAGAGGATGTAAAACGAACAAAAAAGCTTGCCATCCGTTGGAAAACACGATGCATCCATTGTGTACTCACTGCGTGCATGATTCATACGCTCTATCTGTAAAACATCCGTCTACTGCTATTTCACCCGCTCAAAAAGTTTTGAGCTGCACAAAACTTTTTAAGCGGATGAACTTTCCACCGCGTACGACCTACATCTGCGACACATACGGCCAACAAATGTTCTACGTCCATTGTCATCCGTTACACGTCCGATGTATCATCTCGGCATCCTCTGGCCATCTGCGCAACTCACATACGCTCCAGTGGAAAGCGGAAAGAGGGAGGAAGTGAAAGGTACGCGGAATGTCCACACAGCATTAGTAGCACAGACATAGAAAGGATGTAAGCGGATTAGCCATTATAGCAAGACATAAAGAAAGGAGTAAGCGAGATGATCTCTTAGATAGCATTAAAACGGACAAAATGTTCTTATATGGGGACGTATTCCAGATTATTTTAGGATGTCTGGGAAGTGGCCTAGATATGTGGATAAGGACCACCTAGCAGCAAAACCGAGCATTTTCCTAATAAAAAGATCGGATAGGAAATACACCTGGATCTCACTTTCGCAGTCCAGGAGCCCCTGGATGGCAGACCTCTTCAGCCTTCATCTTGCTCTTCACATCGACTCCATGAACTCCACCCATGGATCCATCGCTACACTCCTTCTATGTGCCGCCATATTTAACACCACGAACCAAGCCCCTCTCTCAGACTTTGTTCACCTTTTCTACGCAAAAAAATAAGGACATTCCAAAGAGTCTGTCTGGGTCCGCGATGGATCGGAGGACTAAGTAGTGGAGTTGTGGCTTCTATGGACAGCTGCATGGTTGGAGCTGAGCGGAATGAAGACGCTCATAGCTTCCAGCCCTTCATGGAGGATGCCACCCAGTCCATGATGACAAATTGTGGGCAGGTCTGAGACCCATGTCGTGACATGTTCCGATGCGACCAACTCCCCATCCCAGGCCTGGACCTGGACATGAAGTGGGCATGACTTCTTGTGCCACCTGGCCTTTGGGATCATGTACATGAATACACGTTCAGTTGCCTGCGAGGGTGCCATCACAACCGAACCATTGCAGCATTGTTGTCCGGTAGAAGTGGTGCAGGGCCTATCATCAAAGGAATTACCTGGAGGAGCTCCCTTCCAGTTGTCCACCACTGAAGAAAGGCCTGGAGGAAAAGTTGCGAACAGTGGGATATCGCAGATGGAACTTTGGCCCACACCTGTTGGATCATAGATGGAGCACGTGCCTGCAAAGCTTCCACCCAACTCAGGGTCAATTATTTCAACTACCAACGGCTTTAACAAAAACAATAAAACAAAAAAAGCAATACATCATCCTCTTTGCCAAATGGTCGTGGTGACTCACATGATTTCATCTACATCGATGCTCAGGCACAGGTCAGTTCATGATGCCAGGTATTACAACAGCAGTGACTTCGAAGGGTGGGCTGAGAACCGCAACCTCATCATTGGGTTTCCCGATCGCAGACACCCCCTGCCCAACGACATACAAGATGAGCCCTAGCTTCATCGTTGGGGATGACGCCTTTCTCGCCTCAGACCCTACCTCATTGAAGCTGACTTCCATGATACCAACCCGTGAAGAAGAGGTTCTTCATACTACAGGCTTGTCCAGGGCTGAGAGGGGTGGAGAACGCCTTAGCATCCAGTGGCCACACATGTTCCATGTACTTCTCACACCATCAAGCATTGTCCCACAGACCGTGGGAGATCGTGGAACTGCTGCATCCTGGCCACAATCCAGGATGCGTCACGCCTGCTTTCCAGTGTTGCAGAACACGGCTTGTGAACACCAACAGGCAATGGTGAACATGGAGCTTCCTGGTGAACTGGAGGCAAGACCTAAACCTGGGATAACACTTCGTGGAATGTGCAAGCCCCCACAGTAGCTTCACGGTTGAAGGAAGAAGCCAGCCGCAACGTCCTAAAACACTGAGTCGCAAACCCCCCAGCTGGAGCACGTAGAGGGCAAAGACAGTGAATGGAGATGCTTTAACTGCATGCTTTCTTCATCGCTGTCATCATATCACTGATGAGATGTGCCATGTATGATTCAGTGGGCCTTACAACTTAATAGTCGCATAAATAAAGAGTCTGTTTTTCTTATGTTTGAAATACTTGTGCTTAGATCAATGATTAAATTTGTGTAATTAGGTTAATAAAAGGGCCATACTTGTGTGGACGCTGGAGAGGATGGACCATCACGAGTCCACAGCTTATGAGTCTTGCACTGTGTAGTTTTTTATCTCATCCACAGCTATCTCCTTAGTCCATCCCACACAGCTATCCATCCCCACAGTGTTTCATTTCCCAATCCCACCAGCTATCCATCCACAGCTATCACTTACCAACCCCACAGCTATCATTTACCCATCCCACAGCTATCCATCCACAGCTATCCTTACCAATCCCACAAGTCTACTCCTTGCCACAGCTATCTGTACCATCCCACACTATCCATCCCAATGCCTATCCTTTACCAATGTTGCTGCACAAGCATGCAAGGGCTTAACCTTAATTATCAAAGTTTATCCCAACGATTTATGTTCTATTAAAGTTTAACAAAAAATGAACCAAAGTGTAGTGAAGCAAGATAACACTTTACTTAAATAACAATACTTTATTAAAATGGCAAAATGACCAAGAGTAAAGTGTCTTTAAGCAAAGATAACGTGAGCAGGTTAACACTCGATTCTCTTGCACTCTTTTCAGTCACTCTGAAGGATCCCATGGTCTCAGATGTAAGAGGCGCCAGGTGATCTGTGGAGTGCTGTTGCTGGTAGTTGTGGTCTGAGGTGCCATTGGGGGTTGCCTGGCCCCGAGAGCGTACAATCTTAAGGATGCGGGGGGTGCGGGGTTGTTGCAGCGAAGCTCTCAAGAGAGCTGACTCAGTCCCATCGAGGTTGAGACGGCCCATTGGCCTCAAGGACCGGGATGTGAGGCCCAACATCTGATGACAGAATGTTCTGAGGAGGGCTTGGCTGTGGGGGGATGGGGAAGGAAGTAGGTAGTGTGTGGGCTGTTGCTGGTCTGCAGCTGGGGTCGCTGAGCGCTCTGTGGTCGTGCATCTGGATGAACCTTGGGTTGGACTGCATGGAAGGGCCACCTCTGCTGTTGGAAGTATCTGGTAGTGTGGTAGGCTTGGTCAGGCGAGCATGCTGTGAAATTCATGGAAGGCTGTGACACTAGGCTGGTGGGCAGGAGCAGACTTGGATGGGGTAGCAGCAGTTATTCAGTGCCGGCAGATGTGCGAGAGGTGGTGCAGAAGAGGTGTGATCCTCTCCTCATCACACTGGTGTACTGGGCCTCGGCATGTCCATGAGGGTCTGGCCCACGTACTGTGTATGAGGGCTTGGCAGATATGGAGTATGGAGTCAAAGTGGAACCAGTGGGAGAGAGGAGATCGTGCTGGCTTTTGATATGTTGTCCCCTGATCCTCAAAGACAGTGGTGTGGAATCTGTATCCCCTCCAGTCTGCGCTCTTCTGCCTGCTTCCGTGTGGCGGGTGGGGTGGTGAGACAGGGATTCCTCCACATCCTCGGCATGGGTGCAGCTGGGGGGGGTCTCTGTCCTGGGCCTCCAAAGCACCTGCCATGGACACTGTAGGCTGTCCCTGGCTGGAAGAGGACTGGCGTCTCTGTGTGGTGTCTGAGGAGATGAGGGTTACAGAGGGCTTGTCCTCGGGTGGCGGAGTCTCAACCCTCAGGAAGCTGTCACCACGACCATAATAGTATCCGGAAGTCTTCTCGTTCTCCAGTGAGCTGTTGACACGGCCAGCCCGGATCTTCTCAAGGTTGCAGCTGCCATTACCTAGGTTCCATATGCTATCCACCACCCAGAGAGGACATCTGTGAATTGTGCCCAGGCTCTCTGCCTTCGTGTCTCCACGCATCGCCATTCTTCTGCTTGGTGGTCGGATGAGGCCTGTGGCCCTTCCTCCACAGTACTCGTTCTCCCATCAAGCCATTCCAGCACCTCCTCGTCTGTCCTCGGAAATGGACAGTCATTGTTACCTCCTCCCCCGTCTCCGTTCTCTTGCTTCTTCCTCCCTCTGGTAGAGGCTTCAGGGCTTCGAAGCTGCAGGCTTTGAGTTCCTTGGGCTGGTCCACCACAGCGCAGTAGCATAGCTACCAGAGGAGAACCGCTTACACACCAGCAGCAGGGGAAAGCACCAGCAGCACCACAGCACCAGCAGCAGCACCAGCAGGAAAAACGACCTAGCCAGCACCACCACCAGCAGCAACACCAGCTAGGAGAAGCACCAGCGAGCAACTAGCGACCAGCACATACACCCAGACAGCAGTAGCAGGAGAAGCACCAGCAGCAGCAACACAGCGATGGAGCGGGTACCAAGGAGCAGGCACCAGCAGCAGCCAGCTTCAAGGGTCGCGCCATGAGGGGGGTGGGCATTGTTGTTCTGTCCTTCTTGCCAAGTGGCTGGCAGGTCGGGTGGAAGGCACAGGCTTCCTCTTCTTCTCCCAAGGTGTTCTCTCAACGATGTCTCTGGCAGCAGGTCTTTCCTCTGAATAGGACCTTCGCTTGGAGCTGCATCTTTTTATATGCACGCGGTAGCTTACGCAAATCATCCTCCCCACATGTGACAAGTGAATGCTTTTGATCCGCTAGGCAGTTCCGTCTATGCATACGTGTAGCATCCGGTGATGCAGCCAGCGTCATGCTCGCTACGCATACGCTACACATCCGTTCCTTCGCTACTGCGTCCGCTTCCGCTTTCTTCACCCCCGGAATGCCGCTGGTATGTTCATCCCTTCCATTCCAATTTTGTCATCCGCTTAGGCTTCATACAAACGTCTGGCATTTATCATCAGTTGCTTAAACCTCCCTTTCCCGTCCGTTCCTTTGTCCAGATTGTGCCCGCTTGGCTGTTTATTGGCATCAATGTGTTGGTATGCAAATTTGGGGCACTTTTGAGAGCGGATAACAACGGATGGAAAATTTGCTCATCCGCTCTGTCCTTTTTACATACTTTTTGCATTCGTTGGCCGGTGTGACCTAGCCTTTGGTTGTAGTGGTTTGGAAATTAGGAAACAGTGAGTCTTAGCCATGCCTTGGAATTAAACTGAATCAGGTGATTTGACACCAATCATCAGGAGCAGTTTAACAACCAGTTTAACAACTGGTTCTGTGAGTGTGCAAATCAGCTGAGCCAGAAAGATGGAAATATATAGGTCAAGATAAGGCAGAGGCGAGTGGGTGGGGCCAACTGATGGTCAGAACTACTGGTTTGTTAGAACTGGTCCGAACTAGCAGGAGCCTACTTCTGACCAGGAGGCTGTAAATTCTAGGCCCTTCTCAGGCAACTGTAAGTTCTAGCTGGGTGACCTTGGGCCAATCACCAGGATAATGGAGAGTTCTAGTCCTGCCTTAGGCAGGAAAGCTGGCTGGGTGACCTTGGGCCAATCACTAGGAAATTGAGAGTTCTAGTCCCACCTTAGGCATGAAAGCCATCTAAGTAACTTTGGGACAATCATCAGGAGATGAGATATTCTTGATATATGACAGTATAGTTCTTTTTAGGGTTTGTGTTGGTTGTGCTGTGTTGGGTTGAGTGGTCGGTGATTTTTTAATAAAGTTGTGTGGGTTGTCTTTGTAATGCACCCACTCTTTCCTGGAGATCCACTTCCCCCTTACATTCCCTCACATCATGTCCCAGAATCTTTCAGTCACCATGTGTGCAATTCAGTTCCCAGAATTCATGGACTACAATGTGTGATTTTCAATTCCCAAAATTCTTCAGCCATCATGTGTCAGTCCCAAAAACACACAACAATTAATCCAAGCTGAGTTCTTTATTGTTTCACACTTGTACACAAAATTACCACATTAAACACCCTGCTGTTTACATCTACTGTATACATTACATCTTCCAATATTTGAGGGGCTGCTACCAAAAAGAGGGGGAGAACCTATTTTCTTAAAACACTAGAAAAGAAGGCAGGCAACAATTAATGGAAACTAATCAAGGAGAGGAACATGATTGTAAAGAAGGCACAGAAGTGAGAATGTTCTGGAAGATAAATCTATATCAGCATCTACTTCTGTTCTACTACCACAGCACCATTGAAAGGGTCCTGACATGCAACATTCTTGCATGGTATGGGAGCAGCTCTGTAGTGGACAAAAAAGCTCTACAGAGAATCATTAAAACTGACCAGAATATCACTGGGCTCCAGCTACCAGCCCTGGATGACATCTTCGCATCTCACTGTTTAAGAAAGTTGTACAACTTTCTCAGAGACTCTTCCCATCCTGCTTACAATCCTTGTGAACTGTTGCCTCCTGGCAGAAGATACAGAATAATTAAAACTCAGATCACACATTTTCTGAAAAGTTTTTATCCCCGAGCTATAATTGCACTTAAGGATCACCATCAGTGAGTTGATAGACAGGATTACTTGGTCTGTTGTATGGATGCTTGTGTGTTTTTAGGAGGCGGGGAATTTTGGTGGGTGGGGAGGTGTTTGGGGATTGTCATGAAGCAGAATGGAAAATTACCAGAAAAGTATTCTTATAATTAGCAGAAGTTTCTTAGCTTATATTTCAAATATTATAGAAGTTGCTTAATATGATATTGTGAAAACCAGAAAATTGCTGAATCGAAGTCTAAGGATAATGACCTATGAACTAGATATATTCCTGTAAACAGCTAAATGGCAAGGGTGGCAAGGGTGGGTATGGAAAATAACAGATGGCGTAAGATAAGTATTTATATGATGAATTGTGCAAAATGGCTAATTAGACTTACTTCCCCCCTTTTTAGTACGCTAGAGCTGTATAAAAGTAACCCCTCAGGAATAGTCGGGGGTTCAAAATTTGCCATGCTAATGCTCTGAACCTTTTGTGAAAATAAACCTGTATTCTCCTACCCTTCATGATCTTGTGTCCTGATTTGGAAACAGGATCTCCTGCAACAGTCATGTGTGTGTGCATGTTGAGTCTGGTCCCTGGGTGTTATGTGAATTCCGTTGTAGGTATACTGTGTATATACGTATAATGACAATAAAGAATTCACTTCAGTTCAACAACCTAAAATCAAGGGGAAATTTCCTAGCAGTGAGAATAATTAACCAGTGGAACCGCTTCCCTGCTGAAGTTGTAGGTGCTCCATCACTGGAAGCTTTTAAGAGACTGGACAGCCACTTGTCTGGAATGGTATAGGGTCTCCTGCTCAAGCAGAAGACCTTCAAGGTCCCTTCCAACTCTTATTATTCTGGGTTCTGAAGTCATCCAACGAACAATCCAGCCCACTGCCATGATTGATCATGGTGCTTTAGAGATTGTCTTGTTTGCTTCCTGCTATGATTTAAGACCCATAGGCTTTTCATGTGAACCACTTTGACAGCTATTAGCTATGGAATGACTAATAGATCTTAGCAACAGATGGATGGATTAGCCGATTAGATTTTTTTGAAGTTTTACCAGAATGATGATTCTGCAGTTTGGTTTTGATATCAAGGCTTTCCAGCCCACATCTCTTTCAGATTTGGCATCTTTTATTGAGAGAATTTGATGTAGCAATTAAAGCATCAGGCTGGAAAACAAGAGAACATAAGTTCAAGTCCTGCCTTAGCCATAAAAGCCAGCTGGGTGACTTTGGGCCAGTCCTTCTCCC
>BHFT01005318.1:0-11626 GCA_004320025.1 Laticauda laticaudata
TTTCCAACAGATGGCAAGCTTTTTTGTCCATTTTACATCCTCTTTGCATCCGTTGGTTCAGTGTGACATGGGCTTTATTCTCTGGGAAGCTTCCAGTAATTTTGTTTGGTGAAGCAATTAAAAGGAATCCAAGACATATGGTACTTATTCATAAAGTATTCTCTTTTATGAACCTCTATATTCTATGCACCTGAAATAGGTTTATTTTCCAATACAGGTAGTCCTCAACAGTTCATTTAATGACCGTCTGAAGTTACAGTGGCACTGAAAAAAGTGACTTACAATTATTTTTCACACTGTTAGAGCATTCCCATGCAACTGATTCATATTTATGACTGCTGCACTATCCCAGGGTCATGTGAAGGGGTGGGTTTCTACTGGTTCTGTCCACCTCTGTAGAACCACTAGCTCTGAAGAGCAGCAGACATAGAACCAGTTCTATGTCTGCTGATGTTTTTGCCTGCTCGCCCACCCGGGCTCTTACCTGACCTTTATTTCCTGATTTTTTCAACTTCAGCTCCCCTGAGAGACACAGCTGCAGTTTAAAAAGCAGGAAAAAAGGGCTTTTTGAAAGGGTGCTTCTCGGCACGCAGCATGCTGATGATGATTTACAGGCGTGCAAGCACAGTGTGCAGGGAAGCACATCCTAGATCACCGAACCTCGTAAATGACCGAACTGGTAGTTAACCCTGTCGGATCCCACCCCGGTCATGTGATCACCTTTTGCAACCTTCTGGCAAGCAAAATCAATGGGGAAGCTAGATTCACGAAATAGCTGTGTTATTACATTAAAACCTGCAATGATTCACTCAACAACTATGGCAAGAAAGGTCAAAACTCACTTAACCATCTCACTTAACAACAGAAATTTTGGTCTCTATTTTGGTTGTAAGCTGGGGACTTCTTGTGTAGATTAACTCGCCTTCTCAAATATTTCAAAGTATTCAGAGAACATTCATAATGATCCTGGGACATCTTTATTTTATGTAATATCCAGGGGTGGGATTCAACTGGTGTTACTACCAGTTTGGTGACTATGTTTACACACTGCACATGCATGTAAAAAAACCCTTAAGCTGTGCTGCCCGGACAGCTGAAAAGCACTGCATGCAGGTGCACAGCGTTTGAAAAGCCTCCTTCTTCCTGATTTTTCAACCTCAGCTATGCCACGCAAAGCAGCTGAGGTTGAAAAAGCAGGAAATAAAGGAGAGGTAAGAGCCCAGGCAGGCAGGTGGGCCAAACAGCAGCAAACACAGAACCAGTTCGGTATCTGCTGCTCTTCAGAGGTACCAGTTCTTTAGAACCAGGCAGAACTGGTAGCATCCCCCCCCCAGCAATATGCTATTTTTTAATTTGGGTTTCAGCATATATTGCTGATGAAATTAACTTTGAAATCTTATACCTATATCAGTAGAATAGGACAGAACAGAACAATTCTTTATTGGCCAAGTGTGATTGGACACACAAGGAATTTGTCTCTTGTGCTCTCAGTGCACATACAAGCAACACAGTGATAAATCATAAGATACAATCAAAAAAATGAAAGTCATTTTTCATACCACAGGAGTAGTATATATAGGAAAGATGAGAAGTATAATGCTAATTCAGCCCTACTACATGGTTAGATATCCTTAAGCATTAGACAGTGCTGTGGTTATTAGTTGTTTATCATAGTGATAGCATTGAGAGGGGGAACTATCACTTGCCAACCTATTTGCATGGTAGACAAAGGGCGTCTAGCAGTGGACCATGATGATTTTCAGATGGGCCACCACTAACTTTTTGAAGGTTTTCATAATTACAAATGTCAAAGTAACCAGTCTGTAGTCATTCAGCTCCTTCATGGAGGGTTTCTTGGGCACTGGGATGATAGTAGCATTTGAAGCAAGAAGGAATATAACTCATCTCCAGTGATTTATTAAAGATGCGGGTAACGATGGGGGCCAATTGATCAGCACAAACTCTCAAACTGTCTGAGCCTGGTACTATTCCAGTGTTTTGTCTGTGAACTAGACATCAGAACTTTTTTTCTAGGATCATCACAGGTTTGGGACCCAGAGAGATGGAGTCAGGTGTAGAAGACTTGGATGTTGCTAGTGTATTTGAGATGGGGGGGGGGTAGCAATTGTTGAACAGTGGCCTCTCTCAGGGGTGGGATTCAACCAGTGTAACAACTGGTTCAGTGAGTACGTAGCATTATAAACACACGGGGATTGTTTACAACTTACCTTCTGCTGCAAGCTGTGTGTAAAGAGCTGAATGCGTGGCAATCCACTGTGCCACAAAATCAGCTCAGCCAGAAAACCTGAAAATAAACACAGACTAGAGCCAGGGTGGATGGCAGGGCCAACAGTGAACTGGGCCCAACCAGTAAGAATGCTCACCCCTGCCTCCTCTCAAACCTACAGTAGTACATATTCAGGTTATCTGCCAGTTTCCAATTTCCTTCAGTAAAGGAGGAGATCTGATGTAGCCCAGTTAATTTTTCAGGTTTTTATGAACTGATTCCTCAGCTTTTCAAAATAGCTTCTCTCCTTGCAGCCCTGATTTTCCTTGTTAATACATTCCTGGCTGATTGTACAGTATCGTATCATTCCTGTAGGCTTCCTCTTTGGCAACAATGTACTTGAGCTTAACTGTGTACCAAAGTTTAATGTTACGGTACATGCATCGGCTCTTGGTTGGCACACAATTGTCCTCACAAAAAACTGATGCATGATGCCACAGTAACAGTAAGATTCATCCAAGTCTCCCAAGGCAGCTTCAAAAACACTCCAGTCTGTGCCATCGAAGCAAGCCTGAGCTTAAATGTTGACTCCTCAGTCCAAGACTTCATTGTTTTAAACTATCAGTTTTATTGGTTTTAAGTCTTGTGCTATAACAGGTACAAGATGAATCATACAATTATGAAAAAAAAACTTACCGAAAAAGGTCAAGGAATAAGATCTACTATTATGTTTTTTAAGGTCATTCTACAATACAATGTATATGTCAGCCAGCACAGTTTATTTTGTGGTGGGTTGTTATGGATATGCCTCTCACCATTTGACTAACAAAAATATAGACAATCAAGCTACCATGTTTCTCCAACAATACAGCCTCCCCCAATAGGAAGTCCCAGCATGAAATGAAATTAAGGCATGAAATTATAGGCATGAAATGAAATTAAGCCCCTCCCCCAATTAAGGCCCATATTAAACATGTGAAAATGGAGGGAATAGTGGGGGCCTGCCTGTTTAGAAGTACTTTGTTGCACACCCGGATATGTAATGCCTGCATTGACCTCAGTGTTCGTGGGGCAACTTCGTATAAGGAGACCTTCTGCACTGTTGCTTTCCCTTCTTCCCATGCTGCGCGCGGCATTTGGAACAAACTGCGGTGTTTGGCGCAGCCATGCATGGCCAGCCAGGGCTCCTCACTGCAACTGGAGCCCGGTGGAGACACTCAGCTTCAGGCGCTCCTGTGGCTGCCTTCCCTGGACATTGTTTGAAGGCAAAGCCGCATTCTTTTAAAAACTACACCCTACTACTGTATGACAAAGCCTCCCCTGCCCAAGAGGGCAGCCCAACCCCACATGGGGAGGCAAATCTCCTGGGGCTGCAGCACAGGATCGGCCTACCCTGGGAGAAAGCACCTAGCCACCATCCTTGCCTGGCGACAGGGCAGAGCATGAAGAGCTTACCTGGGGAACCCAGCACAGCTGACAGGCAGGCCCTCCTGCCCAGCGGTGGAGTTCTGGCCAAAGCAGTGAGTGCCTCCATGCTGGCCTCTGCTCATCTCCACCCAGGACCACACCGGAGCCAGTTGTGTCTGGCAGAGCCGGGAAAGTGAGCCACGGGTGCGTGCCCGCCTGTCAAGTGAAAGAGCCGGGCTGACTCAGGCTTGGCTTTCTCAAGTCCCTCCAGGCTGACTCTGAAGGGAGCCACCAGGAGAGGCCACCTGAGGTAGTGATAACACCCACTCCTCTGTAGACAAGGAGGCAAGGTGACAGCCTGCGTCACATCCTCCTCCAAGCTGAGCCCCGCCGAGTGAGTGCTCTGCCTGATGCCCATGCTGCTGCAGCATTTGGAGCTGCTGGCACATTTGGAGATGCATGGGATGGGGTGGGCTGGGCGAGGGGTGGAAAGGACGGGCGGCTTCAGGCTCTCTCCACCAGACCCGCAGACCAGGGAAGCAGTGCTGCCAATCGCCTCACCTCCCTGTCCACGGATGGGTGGGCACTATCACTGCCTTGGGCAGCTCTCCCCAGTGACCCCTTCAGGGTCAGGCTGGAGGGACTTGGGAAGCCAAGCTCAGGTCGGCCTGGCTTCTTTTGCTTGACAGGCGGGTGTGCACCCGCAGCTTGCTTTCATGGCTCTGTCCAGCTCTGACATGGCCTGGTGGCATAAGTGGAGGGCCCGGCAGGGAGGAGCTTGCTGCCTTGGCCAGAGCTCCACCACCGGGCAGGAGGGCTCACCTGTCAGCTGCACTGGGCGCCCCAGGCGAATCTCTTCGTCACTCCTGCCAGTGCCAGGCAGGGATGATGCTGGGCACTTCTCCTGTGGTGTGCCAATCCTGCACTGTGGCCCTAGGAGATTTGCCTTCCCACATGGGCTTGGGCTGCCCTCTCAGGCAGGGAGGCTTTATCGTACTGGTAGTAGGGTTGTCATTTTTAAGAAGAATGGGCTTTGCCTTTGAATGATGCCCAGGAAGGTGATGACAGGAGCACCTGGCTCCGGTTGCAGGGAGGAGCCCTGGTTTCGCCGTGTTGTGGCTGCGCCAAATTGCCACATGGCTGCACAAATGCCACAGCATTGTTCCAAATTCCGCGGCAGCACAGGGAGAAGGGAAAGCAATGTGATGGAAGGTCTCCCAATACGAAGTGCTCCAACAATGCCGAGGTCAACATCCAAGCCGTCGCCACCCACCCACCCGAGGATGCAAAGGGGGGAAAATTAAGTCACCCCCGAAAAGATGACTCTAGCTGTTTTTACAGGGCTCAAAAAAAAAAAAAAAGAAACCCAGCGCTCAAAAAAAAAAAAAAAAGACCCAGCTTTATTATATGAGAAACACGGCATTCATTACTAGAGACACAATTGCAATCATGTAATAAACATGCAAAACATGCAAAGTTAAAAAACAGATGACGCATGCCAAAGGGTTGTTAAAACAGTTAAGTGCTTTCAGAATAATTGTGGCTAACTATATGATGGATTGCTGTTTTTCTAGCAGTTACTGGGTTAGAGTCTTGCAGCCCTGAATGCTGATCATCTTGGCTGGGGTTTAATGACATATGGATCCAACATCTAAATGACCTCAAGTTCTCTAATTCTAATGACATATGGATCCAACATCTAAATGACCTCAAGTTCTCTAATTCTATTGTAAAGGGGAAAATTAATCTGCACAAATGGTAGAAAGAAAGAAAAATCAGCATTAGATTGTTATGTTTAGTGATAGCTCCAAGCCAATGTCACCGCTAGGAAAACTCTTAAGATGCTGCCAAGCTACACATACACTCCATCCATTTTAGCATTTTATTTTAGCATGTGTAAGAATCAAATATGAGGAATTAATAAAAATTAGGACCTGATTTGTAGCTTATTGTAGGTAGCGTTTTTGCCATAAATTATAGTGTTTTGTCACTTGACCTCTTATGGTACTTTACTGACAGCGAGAACAATTAATCAGTGGAACGACTTGCCTCTGGAAGTATAGGTGTTCCAACACTGTTAAGTTTTTTAGAAGAGATTAGATATTTGTCTGAAATGATAGAGGGCCGTGATGGCGAACCTAATGGCACACATGCTGGAAGTGGCACGCAGAGCCATCTCTGCTGACACATGAGCCATCACCCTAGTTCAGGTCCACAGCACATGCGCCCATACCTCCCACCAGCCAGCTGATTGTCAGGTATCTGCCACATGTGGACAAGGGATGGGGTGCGTGTGGGGAGATGTGAACACATGTGCTGAGGGGCACATATACACATGTGTGGGGGGTTGTGCGTGCATGCACAGGGGGCTGGGGAGTGACTAGGAAACTGAGCAACCATCCTGAAAGAAAGCTTCCACATTGTTCCAACAAAGTTGCCTGGGCATGTCCATGAACTCAACATTTTATTTCAGCTTGAAGGAGATTTTACTTTAACAAAAATGAAGAGTACTCTTATCTCTTGCTGATTGCCATGACTTTGTAAATAACAATCTTACATAGATATTCTGTTATAGGATATTAGTTGACCAACAAATATGTAACATAAAAAATCATCCATGTGGATCAATTAAAAAAGTAATCAATCTGAATTTGTGTTTTTACCAATGATTATTAGGGAACTGGAGACTAAACATATGAAGAACAGTTACAGGAACTGGGCATGGCTAGTCCAGTGAAGAGAAGGACCAGGGGACTATGATAGCAGTGTTCCAATGTTTGAGAGACTGCCACAGAGAGGAAGGGGTCAAGTTATTTTCCAAGGAACCTGAAGGTCAGACAAGGAATAATGGATGGAAACTGATCAAGGAGAGATTCAACCTAGAAATAAGGAGAAATTTTCTGACAGTGAGAACAATCAACCAATGGAACAGCTTTCCCTCAGAAGTTGTGTGAGCGTCACCACTGGAGGCTTTCAAAAAGAGATTGGACTGCCAATTGTCAGAAATGGTATAGGGTCTCCTGCTTGGGTGGGGGATTGGACTAGATGACTTACAAGGTCCCTTTCAACTCTGTTCATCTAATATAGCAATGTTCACAATTTCAGTTAATTCAACCAGGACAGTCTTTGTCCATAGTAGATATACTTCTTCTACTGATATAAAGTTGGTAGCACAGCTTTTATCTTTTGCCTATATTGGCTTCCTTTTTTAATGCTGTGACAGTTGTCATGGAAATATCTCGTGCCATGAAGATAAATTGTAGGTGTCCATTGAAAATGACCTTTGGGGCTATTTTCAGAACATCATTATCCTTGCGTTCTATGTAGACTGATCTGGCATGTGTGCCTGTGAAGAATATAATCTCAAACATTGTAAAACATAACAGAGTGGTTTGCTTTTTATAAGGAAAAGTCCCACATTCATTATTACTTCATTATGGCAGGTGTGGTTCTTGTAAAGAAACTTTACTCAGTAGCATCTTTCTACAATGATCACCCATTAGGAAATAGAGAATTGGATTAATGGTGTTGTTTAAAAAGGCAAAAAGCCTTCTAAATACATAAACAAACTTGATAAGAATGTAGTTGTTAACAGAAAGATCTCAGATCATTATCTCACATGCATTCCTAATATTGTGCATAATGTGATACAAAGGAAAAAGAAGTGAAAATATATTCAAACCTATGATAACTGTAGAGAAAAATGAAAATGACTTGCAAAAATATATTGAAACCATTATCTGGGTAAAAAAGCTGAAGCATTTTATAAGAATGATGATAATATTTGGATATGGCTCAGGAATCCATATAAGAGAGGGAGGTGCTACAATATGGATTTGATTATGTTGTTGTTGTTATTTAAACTTTAATCTTCAATTCAATTCATAGTCTGGGACTGATCAAAGCTTAAAGTTCAAGTCCTAACCTAGAACCTGAGAGCTGTTAAGGTAATGTCTGATGATATAGGCAGCTCTGAGTAAGTTTTTTTTTTCCTTAAGTCAGAATATTCAGGTTTGATCAGTTCAAATTTTCCATGTATCTAAACAACACTTTGGGTATTGCTTCAAGGGCTCCTATTGGTACAACCATTGATTTCTTCCTCCACAATGTCTCAATTTCAATTTGCAGATTACAGTATTTTGATATTTTTTCTGTTTGTTTCTGTTCAATTTGTGCATCACCAGCATTGTAATATTAATGAACCCAGATATTTTTCTTTTCCATAACAGTGATGTCCAACATGTTGTGGGCCAGATGTCTGTTTGGATTCAAAAATCTCAAAAGATCTTGACCTGTTCATTTTCAATAATTTTGTCAATTTGGTGTTCCCAGTAATTTTTGCTGCTTTCGAATCCAAATTTCTGGCAAAGCTTCCAATGAATGATTCAGTCATGACATTATAGATCACCAGTTTGTGAGATTTTGCAGAAGCCACTGAGAAAGTGATCCATTGTTTTATCTTTCTTGTTGCATAAGCGAGATTTGCTGTTGTTACTGACATGTTGAATTTTTACTTTTATGGAATTGATCTGCAGAGCTTGTTCTTGGGCAGACAAAATGTTTCAGTTTCTTTCTTCAGTACCCCTGATCTCAACCATGTCTATGTTAGCTTCATATCTACCTTTCCATCAATGTCTCTCAGATATTGACAGTGCATAGGCTTCTTTTTCCAGTTAGAAACTTGATTTTTGATTGTTTCCTTTCAATATTCTGCTTTCAATCTCACTGTTTTCAAAATGTTTCCCTTGTTCAGCTCCTTCAGCAGAGGCTCTTGCTTTTTTGTAGCCATTTAAGCCTTGTTATTGTTAGTATTATTGTTATTATTAATCATCGCACAATCAACTGGATGTTCAGACAGAGTTTGGCATTTTTGTCTACCTATCGGGTCTTCACCAAGGATAGGTAAATCTGGATGTTTGATGGAGTTACAGATATCACCGCAGGATGGAGGCTGTTCCAAGTAAAACTGCATTCTGTAATTGACTGATAGCAAATTTGTCAATGCCTATGGGGTTCAAGTGATTGTTTTAGGATTGTACCCAAGCCGCCTATTACAGTTGGTACTATCCTTGCTTGCCTTTGCCATAGAAATTCTATTTCTATGTCTCTGTATTTTGTTATCTTCTTCATTCTTTCTCTTCTCTTCTGCTGTATTCAGGCACCACCACATCCAGACTTTTTTGTCTGTCTTATCGACAATTGTTAAGTCCAGGGTGTTATATGGTAGGTGCCTGTCTGAAGTCCCAGAGAAATTTAACTTCTTTATTTTCTATGACTTTTTCTATTTTATGGTGCCACCAGTTCTTTCTTGCAGGCAAATGATATTTCTTGCAGATCTTCTAATTGTTTGCTACTTTGGCATGCCACTGTTTGTAGTCAGTTTTTGATTCGTGGCAATTACTGTACTTGAACAAGTCCTTGTATTTTTCTTGGCAAGATTTCAAAAGAAAATGTGTGACATTGCCTTATTTCTAGGACAAGGAAAGTATACCTGCCCCAAAATCATCCATGTGGCTTTGTCCCTAAGGTGGAAGTAGAATTCACAATCTCTTGGTTTCTAGCTTTATGTTTTAACCACTACACCAAACTTGCTCTTATGTTATTACATCCAGTTTCAATAAAAATAGTTTTTGGCTTCCTGTGAAACTGAAAACTGGTCTGGTCTTGTCCATATAGTGGAGCTGCCACAATTTCATGAGGAGTTAGGGTTATAATTAAATGCATAATTATCTTGATGTAGCATTCAGTAAATTAGAGTAGCTGACCTTCTTTGAAGTAAGGAGAAGCAAGCCCAGATTTCTGACCCAAACAAAGTATACTTCAGAAAAGTTTAAAGTATTTAAAGTATAATTTAAACAAATCATTACAGTGCTAAAAAGCTGATACTGTTGTCTAGGCAATCCAAAGCACAAAGAATACTTCAGGAATACCAAAGAGCAGCTAAAACATATCTTATAATGGAAATTATTTTTAGAACATTCATAGACATTGAAATAACTATTGCTCTTGTCAAAAGAAAGTTGAATTGGAATATGTAGCAGGGCCATTAATAATGGTTTAAGGCCTCTGAAAACTTTAGTGCTGCTTACAAAGATAAGATATTTACCATAGGTCCTGACATGCTTGTCTTTGTTTTGTGTGCAACAATGAACATACTCTTTTTCCATATTCTTTCATTTCAATGAAAAATAACCTTAGTTGTAAAATATATTCCAAAGGTTTTGAGGGATTTGCTTTAAGATTTTTTTTTCAGTTCTCAAAAAAGCACACCTAGCCAGGACCAACTACATACAAATTAAATCAATCATTTGAAAGTTTGCCAAGTGATTTAGATTCTATCACGTTATAATTTTTATTCTTTTTGATACATTTTTTGATTTACCCACTTTGGGAATTGCTTTTAACTGATAAAAAGATATAGGTATTTTTTAAATAGCATACAACACTCATACAGAGTGAACTTGTTTTCAGGGTCATTGTTTCCTATGTGAAGTTGCTGGGTTTACTTTTGTAAACAAGTTTGGGAGCAGTTGTTAACTTACATTCATGTATTAGTACATTTAATCAAATTTATTTCAGTGATTCCACCAGGATGAGAATCAGAAAAGATTTTTATCAGAAATTAATAGGACTAATTCACAGAGAAAGCAATAGAATCTTTCTTTCCTTCCTTCCTTCCTTCCTTCCTTCCTTCCTTCCTTCCTTCCTTCCTTCCTTCCTTCCTTCCTTCCTTTCCTGCCTGATTGATGGACTGTTGGAGTGACGGACTGATGGACTGACTGCCTTTCTCCATGCCTCCTTCTCTCCTTCCCTCAAATTCTTGTTGAAATGGATGACTGTAAAAATAAAATAAGTAAAGAAATTATGACGTAGAATTTTTCATGTTGGTGTGTCGATTTTTATATATGTGGAAATTCTCAGTCATCCAGGTTATAGCTGTCTCCAAGGTGTTTTTTCAAAAGGTAACTGGACTGTTTGTTTTTTCCTTCCTGAGGAAGACGTTTTGCTTTTCATTCAAGAAGCTTCATTGGTTCTGGCAGGATAGTGGAGACGATGGAAGGATTTGATAATTGATTCTGGCAGGATTGGGAGGGGGGGTTGAAAGGATCATGTTTCTTTGCAATGATCTGGTTGACTTTTACATTTTTGAGTCAATACACAAAAGCAAATCCAACAATCCTTCTAAATTGGCATTTTCTTTCTTATTCCTCTGATTTTAATTCTCTTGCTGACTTCAATAGAAATAACTAAAAACTTTATGTTTGCTATGACAACCTCTCTCAACTTGATTCAGTTGATTATGTAGCCACCTAATTTGCAACACATTAGTGTTTCTCAACCACAAGATGTGTGGACCTTGACTTCCAGAGATTCGTAAATTGAATATCTTCCAGTTTAGATCAGAGGTGGTATTCAGCAGGTTCTGACCAATTCTGCAGAACCGGTAGTGGAATTTTGAGTAGTTCAGAGAACCAGCAAATGCCACTTCCACCAGAACTGGTAGTAAAAAAAATTGAATTCCGCCATTGGTTTCGATGTATTTCCGAATGAATAGTTTACAGAACAATTTAGAAAAAATAATGCTAGTACTTTAGAATAGGTCAATTCCAATTGACGGAAACTTTTATTTTATGGTGTTTGACTCTTCCTGCCAATATTTAAGCATTGTGGTATCATAGTAGTTTCTCCACTATTTTAAAAGGGGCAGAATGGCAGCTTTCAATGTTATCTTGAAAGGATCAGCTTGGATATTTTATTTTATTTTTGTATCTCTAGAAACTGAAGACAAAAGAAGGTGGTATATCAATGTCTATGTTTCCTTATTGGTCAATAGGAAGAAATGTTGATTGTTGAGGATAGCATCAGTGTAGTTATAAACAGAGATGCTTCAAAAATATTTCTAAGATTCTTTTAAAACAGTGGCTTTGTTTTGGCTTTGCTAAAGCCCCTGTCACACTGCACCAACGGATGGAAAGAGGATGTAAAACGGAG
>BHFT01005319.1:0-26591 GCA_004320025.1 Laticauda laticaudata
AGGTGGTATTTGCCGGTTCTCCGAACTACTCAAAATTTCCGCTACCGGTTCTCCAGAACTGCTCAGAACCTGCTGAATACCACCTCTGTTCTGAATTCTCTTCCCTCCCTTGCTTGTCTGCCAATCCCAGGATCAACATTAAGTATGCAGCCTTCTGGAACCTGGTTTCCCCCAGCTCTGTTGGGCTTCCCTATAAGGGAATGTGACTGGGAAGGTTGAAGGAAGGGAGAACTAACACCTATCGCATGGAGTACTGATGGTGATACTCCTCCTCTTAACCCTGGAAATGGTTTCTTAGTAGGAAACAGACTTGGTTAGACTGCTGAATTGTTTTCCACTTACAGTGTTGCTATGTGTGAAAAGGAACAATGGTTAGCTATATATATATATTTAAAGAAGGTCCATGGATGTGTGCCATTTCTTACCCTGGGGCTTTAAAGAGGGAGGGGGGAGATGTAAAGACCATACTGCACCACCCATTCTCAGCTAATTCAATCTGGCTGCATCAGTTTTGACAGCGCAGCCCACAAAGGGCCACTCAGGGAAATGAAATGTTCAGTCCCATTAAACTTGCTTCGCTGACAGGCTGCAGCTGAATCCAGCTACTGCATGGCTCATACCTTCCCCACTTCAGATCTCTCTCCCGTTAGGCCTCCCCTTGCATGCAGCTCCTCCGTGGCTCCTGTTCGATGCTTCTTCCTTCAAGGTCTTTTTCTCTTCCCCCTTGCTTCCTGCCGCCCAATCACCCATAAAATAATCCTTGGAGCCAAGAGAATTTAAATCTTCTGTGTTCTTTCTCATCTCCAACCCATCAGTGACAACCCTTCCCCCCCTTTCTGCTTCTCCCTGGCATTTCCCCCCTTCACAAGATTATCCCTTATTAAAGGGAAGCAGCAGTTCTGCCTTTAATCCTGCAGGAGCTGTCTGAATCCAGACTCTTTGAAGTTATTTTCTGTGTAGCCTGTGAAACCTTTTGCCTTGTGGCAAAAGGGAAGACTCCCATTAGCTAAAGACAGGGCCTGAACTCTGGAGGCTTGTTTCTGGGGCCACTAGGGGGAAAGGCAAAAACTGCAAGCGTGGGTCAAGTGCTCTTCCTTTTTATGCAGGAGCTTCTGTTTTGAAAGGGAGCTGACTGGGTGTTAAATCACGGCAGTTCCGCTTGGAATTGCATTCAGCGTGAAGAAAGGATTAAGACCAGAGGTGCCATTCAGCAGGTTCTGAGGTCAAGACCTCTTGGCCATCGCCTTTAAAACTCATCAAACCTCTTGACCGTTTAGGGTGCTCTGACTGGCCCCGCCCCATCTATTCTCCGCCTCCGGAGTCCCAGCTGATTGGAGAACTAGAAAATACCACCTCTGACTGGCCCCGCCCCATCTATTCTCCGCCTCCCGAGACCCAGTTGATCGGTTGGGTCTTCTTTGGTTGCCCTGCTCAGGAGAACGGAGCTGGAAAGCAGGTTAGTCGGGTGGGGAGGGAATGTGGATTTTACAGTATCCTTCTCCTGCCACGCCAACCAAGCCACACCCTCAGAACTGGTAGTAAAAAAATTTGAATCCCACCATGGTTAAGACATAATCCTTTGGAATTATGATTGTTATATAAACTCCCAGATTCTCATCTGTAAAATGAGCATGTCTGATCTTTTCTCGCTACAGTAGATGAATCCAGCATGGCTCCACAGGGGCACAAGATTGCTCAGTCTCTTCCTGGCCTGTTTGAAGATAAACTAATCATAGCTATTTATTTTTTAAAAATGTAATAGCATCATTAATCACATCAGAGGTGCCTCTAGATAAGTGTAATTTCAAATACACTCAGCAGCATATTACAGGTACGACCACAATGGAGCCCATAATTTCTGCTGCTAAGTAAGACATTTGTTAAGTGAGCTTTGCCCCATTTTACGACGTTTCTTGCCACAGTTGTTCCAAGTGAATCGCCACAGATGTTAAGTTAGGAACACACTGGTTACATGAATCTGGCTTCCCCATTGACTTTGCTTGTCAGAATGTCGCAAAAGGGGCTCACAGGACCCCAGGGACATTGCAACGGTCATAAATATGAGTCAGTGGCCAAGCATCTGAATTTTGAAAACATGGGGATGCTGCAATGGATGTAAGTGTGAAAAACAGCCATCAGTCACTTTTTTCAGTGCCATTGTAACTTTGAATGGTCACTAAACAAAACTGTTGTAAATCGAGGACTATCTGGTTCGGTTCTCCAAGAATTCTCCAAGAATTCCACCAAGCAGACCCATTGGTCTATAAAAATGATGAAGTTCAACATGAAAGAAGAGAAGCCCTGCTCTTCTGTTGTGAATCTGTGTCCGTGAATTTACATTCCTATACAGCTGGGATCCATCTTCCCAGCAAGCCGCTCCCAACTTGCCTTCTAAAGTTCAAGATTTCATTCAACGCTTTGCCAGGAAAATGGTACCAGAAATCTGGAGCAATCTAATGTTGACATGTCAAGAGTTGTAAGATTATATGGGAAATGTCATCTTCACATTAGGCTTGTAATGATTTGCCCTGGGCATCCCTGCATGTTTTCACTAAGATTTACATGGATTTGTCTTTAATCTGACAACAAAGAGCATAGAGCTATGCAAGGAAAGGTTCGGTAACACCCATTTTCCCTCTGACAGGGCCGCCTTTCCCCCCTGCAAGCGTTCCCTATCAATATTCAGTTTGCTCCACACTCTTTAAGCAATAGCTTAAATGTGGAGAGGAAGACCTGGGAATCCCATTGCTGATTTCATCCATTAACCTTGTGTCAGCTGTTTATCCAAGGAGGGGATGAGTAATTAATTATCAACTGAAGCAGACAGTGACGGGTTAGGAGCTGAGGGAGGGGGCAGTGCTGGTTCCATCTGCTAGGGTCACACAAGGATTGGGGAGACAGAAGGAGTTGAACATACACAAGGCCTCAAAAGAGCCAGTCATTATTCAGTGACTACTAAGCGTGCTCCATCCTCCTTGGTCTGCATCTCAAGGATTTCCCCCCCCCAGCCAGCGGTATATAATCACAGTGTGTGGTGCTATTACCCTTTTCTTCATGGGCAATGCTGTTTCGGCTACTTAAGTTTCCACATTCTGAAAAGTTCACTTCTGGAAGAAGACAATAATGGCCTCAAGGCTTCAGTGGCATTCATAAAGTTGAAGGACACCTATTGGCATCTAGGAGTCTAGAGATTCTCAGTCATCCAGATCATGGTTGTCCCCAAGGTGCTTTTTCAGGAGGGAACTGGACTTCCTTGTTGTTTTTTCTTTTGAAGACATTTTGTGTCACATCCAAGAAGCTTCTTCAGCTCTGACATGAGAAGTGAAACGTCTTGCAAGAAGAGATTGGACTGCCATTTCTCAGAAATGGTGTAGGGTCTCCCGCTTGGGTGGGGGTTGGGGGGTTGGACTAGATGACCTTAAGGTCCCTTGCAACTCTGATTATCTGTTATCTGTTATCTGTCTTCAAAAGAAAAAAACAAGAAAGTTCAGTTGCCTCCTGAAAAAGTACCTTTGGGACTATTGGCCAAGGTGAGATGCTTTCCAGCAAAGCCCTTCTTATGGTCTTTTTACACTATTGTTATTTTTACTTGGTAGAAGTGCTAAGGACATCGTTAAAATTGGATGCAAAAAACAAAATGTAAGTAACAGAGAACAAAAGGATTGTGATGTATTTAATGGGGCATTAGCTGTGCCTTTGGTTGCCCTGTTGAGAGTTTTAAAAGCATAGCTGAGCTAATATTAGATAGAATAAAGGGGGATTCCCAGGAAATACAACTCAGTGGCTAAGCCAGTTATGTTTAGGAAATGCCAGCATGAAGGCAATAGGATGATTTTAGGGCCTTCAATTTCTTTATAATTCTCTTACAATACTGCAAAGCTCCATCTACCCCGAGACAGGGGAGAGCACTCCACTGGTAAAAATAATACTGCAATTACATACAAGTAGTCCTTGACTTACAACCACAACTGAGCCCAAAATTTCCACTGTTAAGAAGGTAGTTAAGTTTGTCCCATTTTACAACCATTTTTGGCACAGTTGTTTAAGCAAATCATTTTAGCTGTTAAGTAAACCATGCGGTCGTTAAGTGAATCTGGCTTCCCCCATTGACTTTGCTTGTCGGAAGTCAATTGGGAAGGTTACAAATGGGGATTGTGAGACCCCAGGAAGGTGCAATTGTCAAAAATGCATGCTAATTGCCAAGTGCCTAAAGTTTGATCGTGTGACCATTGGGGATGCTACAACAGTCGTACATGTGCAAACCAGTCATGAGTCACTTTTTTTCAGTGCCAGTAACTTGAAACAATCACCAAACGAATGGTTGTTAAGTTGAGGATTACCTGTATTATATTTCTTCTAAATCATGTGCTGGTGGCAATGGTGTGGGCTGAATGGTAATTAAAAGGATGCACAGCTCCTTCAGAAGTCATACTCAGAGGATTTGCAACTGGCTGACAAACCGTACTCAATGAGTAGTCCTTAATGGGTCTCAGTCTACATGGAGGGAAGTAAGCAGTGGGGTGCCACAAGGTTCTTAGGCCCAGTACTTAGGCCCAGTACTTAGGCCCAGTACTCTTCAATATCTTCATTAACGACTTAGATGAGGGAATAGAAGGGGAACTTACCAAATGTGCAGATAATACTAAGCTGGCAGGAATAGCTAACACCCAAGAAGTTAGGCTCAAGATCGAGAGGGATCTTGACAGACTGGAACACTGGGCGGTATCTAATAAAATGAAATTCAATGTAGAGAAAAGGAAAGTCCTACACTTAGGCAAGAAAAACCCAAAGTACAGACTGGGTGAAACCAGAATCAACAGCAGTGACTGTGAGAGCGATCTTGGAGTCTTAGTGGACAACCAGCTAAATATGAGCTAGCAGTGTGCAGCAGCCACCAAAAAAGCTAATGCAATCCTATGTTGCATTAACAGAGGGAAACAATCGAGATCAAGGGAAGTACTAATACCACTCTATAAAGCCTAAGTAAGACCACACCTAGAGGACTGCATCCCGTTTTGGTCACCACATTATAAAAAAGATGTTGAGACTCTAGAAAAAGTACAGAGAAGAGCAACCAGGATGATTAGGGGACTGGAGGCTAAAACATACAACGAACGGTTGCAGGAACTGGGCTTGGCTAGTCTAGTAAAGAGAAGGACCAGGGGAGACATGATAGCGGTCTTCCAATATTTGAGGGGCTGCCACAGAGAGGAGGCAGTCAAGCTATTTTCTAAAGCACCTGAAGGCCAGACAAGGAATAATGGATGGAAACTGAACAAGGAGAGATTTAACCTGGAAATAAGGAGAAACTTTCTGACAATGAGAACAATCAACCAATGGAACAGCTTTGCCCTCAGAAGTTGCGGGAGCGGCATCACTTGAGACTTTCAAATAGAGATTGGACTGCCACCTGTCAGAAATGGTGTAGGGTCTCCTGCTTGGGGGGGGTTGGACTAGATGACCTATAAGGTCTCTTCCAACTCTGATTATCTGTTATCTGTTATTTTCATCGAACTTTAGCAAGGATCAAGCAGTGGGCCACAAGACTTAGCCCTTGGCCAGTCAATTGAATAAGTAGGGGAAGGGAATGTTGATCAAATTCCAGATGGATGGCATAAAAAGATGCTTGGAATAGACTAATGTTTCAAATTACCTTGCTAGATTGGAGAAATTGACTAAAATAAAGGAATGGAATTCCACAAAGATACCTGCAGATTTCTTTACTTAGGGAAGTAAGTAGTTCCAGTTGGACTACTGCAATGCATTCAGTGTAGGGCTGACCTTGAAAGTGTGATTTGTTGCTAACAAATACAATTCATCATCAGTGTCAAAAAAAGAACAATTTCTAATTATTCCACCAGATCCCATAGAGCAGTGGTCCCTGACCTTTTTTGTACCAGGGACCAGTTTCACGCAGAAACACTTTTTCAAGGACCGGCAAAATCAATTCTTCCCCAATANCTTTTTCAAGGACCGGCAAAATCAATTCTTCCCCAATAGTAAAGGGCTTCTTTACTATTTCTTGACTAAAAACATATTTATATATATATATTTTTTAATCATGATTATTCATTCTTTGCAGCCCGATACAAAATGATCCATGGACCGGTAGCGGTCTGGGGCCCGGTGGTTGGGGACCCCTGCCATAGAGTCCAGGGGCCTTCCTTTAAATGCTGCCATCTAGTGGGGCCGAAGAAGTATGCCTTTTTAGTGGTAGTTGCGAAGTCATGTCCAACCCATTGCAACCCCCTGGACAACGTTCCTTCAGGCCTTCCTGTCCTCTACCATTTTCTGGAGTCCATTTAAGCTCACGCGGACTGCTTCAGTGACTCCATCCTGCCACCTCATTCTCTGTCGTCCCTCCTTCTGTTGCCCTCAATCTTTCCCAGCCTAGCCCCCTATTAAACTCCCTTCGCTTAAGATCCAGCAGCCCACCCCTCTCTTAACCTTCCAGGAAACTGTGAAGAGCTGGCGGTTCCCCCAATCACTGGAACTGAATGAATGAGAGTTGAACAATAGTACTGCTGGTTGCCTCAAGGAAGGTTGGTTGTAGTGCCAGGTTTCTGATGTTTTTTATTGGAGTTTGATTCTTTTTAAAATTTCTTTTTGTACGATATCTGGTTTCATATAATTATGTGTGGTTCTAAGATGGTTGGCCATATAACCAATTAATCAACTAAATGCAAATGCCCAGCTATAGAATGAAGGTTACTTGGCACTGGTGGATAAAAAATGCAATAGTTATTGATTGCAAGCTAAATTTGAATCGGCAGCGTGATTTGTTGCTAACAAATACTATTCATCATCAGCTTTTTTAAAAAAGTATAGTTTCTAATCATGAGAAGTAGCACTTCCATTATATTCTGCATTGGTTAGACTCCCCGATCTTGAATTTTGTGTCCACATATGAGCAGCAGTCTAGATTCAGACAAACTGGGACAGATTTATAGAGGAAAGCAGGAATATCAAGGTACTATAATTAAAAAGTATGACATAGATTGAAGATCATGAAAAGTTTAAATTGTCAGAAGATGTGCAGAAAGTAGGTGGCAGATACAGTGACGTTCTTTAAAAATTGAAGATGTGTTACAAAGAAGGAATTCAGGACTTGTTCTGTTGTTTCAGAAGGCACAACCCAGAATCATGGCTATAATATGTAAGGAGACAGATTCTGGATGATTGTTGGAAAAAATATTATGAACGGTTAGAAAGTGCAACCATTTGCCCAAAGTGATGGTGGGCTTCTCTAGATTGGATACATTCAACAGAAAACTAGGCAACTATCTGTCGGTAATGCTTTAATTTAATTTAATTTAATTTAATTTAATTTAATTTAATTTCTGCACTAAATATAAGGTTAGATTCTGTGACCTGGGTTTTTCCTTCTAATGCTGATTCTGTAGAATTGTCCTGTCCTTTTGGAAAAGTAAGCAAAATGCAAAAAGAAGGCATAATTAAGAGTTGCTTTGATTTCCTCAACTAATGGACAAATTGTATTTACTTCTTGTATGTTTTAATCTTCTCAGCACCAATGAATGGAGTTGTGCTGCACATATTCGGTAACATTCAGAAGGAAAAAATACTATTTAACAATTGTTTATTGATGGGCAAGAATTATGTTGTTGTAAATATCTAGAAATATGGTGTTTCAATCTTTCTGCCAATTTGTCTAAATACTGGATTAAATCAAGATACAAAAGAAATAGAGAAAAAGACAAGCAGCCAAAATAGCAAGGCTAGCCTTTTTACCGTTGATCCTTCCCTGCAGAAGTTCCTGCCTGCATACTCATATACTAAGATTGATTCAATTCTGAAGAGTTCCCTGCCTCTCCTAGATCCAGCAGGAATTTTACAGTGGATCAGTTGGGCAGCTGTCGAAAAGAGGACAGCAGTAGTAAACAGGGTGTTACCATAGCTTAAAAGGTAAAGGTTTTCCTCGCACATACGTGCCAGTTGTTTCTGATTTTAGAGGGTGGTTCTCATCTCCATTAGAAAGCCAAAGAGCCGGCGCTGCCCGAAGACATCTCTGTGGTCATATGGCCGGCATGACTACCTTGCCACCAAAGTGGTCCCTTAAAAAGATGAACGTAAAAATGTACGAAAGTTTGACGATCCAACCGTCTTCGAGGGACAAGTGATGGGAGCTCACTCCATTATGCGGCGCTAGGGATTGGAACCGCCAAACTGTCAACCATTCTGATCGTCTATTTATTTATTTATTTTGTCAAGCATGCATTTGATAATTTATATAAGTACAGTATATTATATACATGAAATAGATACGAATAAAAGGGAACATTAAGACAGGGATGGTAAGCACGTTGGTGCGCTTATGTATGCCCCTTAGCTTAGTTTAAGCTAAGCTTGGAAGTATACTAAATGTAGTAGAAGGAGAAAATCCTAAATGTAGTAGGAGAAAATCCGCACCTCAGCTAAGGCTGGTTACTCTAATACTCCAAACCTGAAGCTGATCATGTGTTACATTTAAACAAATATACAGGTAGTCCTCAACTTACAACAGTTCATTTAATGACCATTCAAAGTTACAACACTGTAGTTACTTATGACCATTTTTCACACTTACGACCGTTGCAGCATCCCCATGGTCACGTGATCAAACTTCAGACACTGGCAACTGGTTCATATTTATGACAGTTGCAGTGTCCCAGGGGTCACATGATCAGCTTTTGCGACCTTCTGACAAAATCAACAGGGAAGCCAGGTTCACTTAACAGCCATGTTAAGTGAACTTAACAAGTCCAATGATTCATTTAATAACTGTGGCAAGAAAAGTCGTAAAATGGGACAAAACTCACGTAACAAATGTTTCACTTAACAATGCAGATTTTGGGCTCAGTCGTGCTTGGAACTCAAGGGCTACCTTTATTACAAATGTTTCCATGCCAATGCAAAACAAATTCTTAAGTGGCTTAGAAAAGTAATAAAACATTAATCATCAGAAATAATTCAAGTGGATAATAATAGGCATGAACAGGTGATTCTCAAGGATGTTGCATCATCATCATCATCATCATCATGATAATCAAAATTTCAGTGCCCAACTACTTGCCTAAACAGCCAAGGAGTCTGCCTTTCCAGCTATTAAGAATTCAACTTTAGTTCAGAACTGTCATGCCCCTGGTGGAGTCGGACTCTGAGGAAGAGGAGGAACAGCCAACAGGGAGTGGGAGTGTGGCTCCAGAGGTGGTGGAGGAGGCTGGGGAAGGGCAGAGGCTGGCTGAGCAGTCAGAGGAGGATTCAGGCCCATCCCCTATCCATCCTAGGTCATGCAGGGAGGAGAGGATCAGGGAAAAGCAAGGTCTATTCAAGAGGAGATTACCATGATCCTCCTCTTGGCTTGCAGGTGGGAGCTATGTATATAAGTTTGCAACTGCTCAGTTAGAATTGCTGAAGTCAATTAGCGTTTACCTTGAAAGAGGTTTATCTTTGCTGGCGTTCTTCCCATGGACTTTTCTCAGTTATTTTCCTGGAGTTTATGATTAGTTATCTCGGCTTGCTTCGGAACTCTCTGTTTGTTTTGGTTTTCTGTTTGTCTCATTATTTACTTTGTGACTTTAAACTGTGCCTAATAAAACAGTGAAGTTAAGTTGAAGGCTTTACCGGACTTTAATATATGTTTTGGGTTATTTTGAGAGACTACGGGTCATCACACAGAATGTTTGTTCCCTTCCTCCACACTTTATAGAGTTAGCTTGGTGCAGTGGTGGTATGCTACCGGTTTGACCTGGTTCGGTCAAACTGGTAGTAAAAATCACTACCAGCCAGAACAGGTAGTTTAAAAAAGCCTCCATTCAGCTGAGAGGAGGGGAAAAAAGCTTCTGACGATCAGCTGAGAGGATAAAAGACAAAAAGTGCTCCTAGCCATTTGTTGCTTCATCCTCTCAGCAGATTGGCTTGTTAGGGGCGTGCGCATTAGGGGCGTGCATGCGCAAGCACCCACTGAACCAGTAGCAATTAAGGTAGGATCCCACTACTGGCTTGGTGTCTTCACCCACACACCTTTGTCAGGCAGATTCTAACTGGAGCAAGCAACTTAAAAGTCTCACAGGCCCTGGACTGTATGAAGGTTTCTAAGTTACTATTCGCACATTGAACTGCACCCAGAAACTAAGTGGCAGGTTTATTTACTTATTTATTAAATCTCTATGCTGTAACACTGGCATTATATGACAATATAGCACCATTGGAAGGTTCCCCTTGGCCTCCAGGGGTAGTTCAAAGCAGAACAAATTACAGTAGACTATTTATATATTAATGCGGATGCAGAAGCTGTCACTCCCATGCCTAAACATGAATTAAGGGAGTATACATACTGTTGGTTTTATATATACAGTTGATGTAGTAGGCATGTGTGCATTGGGAACGAGAGATCAGTTTGAGCTGTCTTGGGTGCTTAGATTCAGTAGCTAAGCAGGATATAAATCACACAATTGAAGAATAAATAAAGACAGATGTTTGGTTCGCTGAATGGAGAGTCCTGCTTCAATTGGTAAATTGAAGTGGAACATAAATTAAATTTTGAGGCAGAAAGTGAACAAAATAGTAGCATAACCTCTACAATAGGCTTACATATAAAGTATCTTTTTTAAAATAAGTTTTCATTGCTGATACCTTTCTTCTAAGGCAAAGCCTTTATTAGTTCCTGAGTAAGTGAAGAAAATTCAGCTTCGTCAAGCCCACTATTCTCTTTGAGGACTGTGCTTGTCGAAGGGCGCTTCTTCATGATGGGGTTGTTTGGGTAAGAAAACTATTTCAAATGCAGCCCAGACCTTTGATAAGGTTTTTGGGTCTGGCTCAAAGGTGGTATTCAGCAAGTTCTGACCAGTTCTGGAAAACCAGCAGTGGAAATTGTGAGTTGTTCGAAGAACCAGCAAATCCCACTTCTGACTAGAAGTATCCTCCCCCTGCCACGCCCACTTTTACAGTATCCTCCCCCTGCCACGCCCACCAAGCCACGCCCACAGAACTGGTAGTTTAAAAAAAATTGAATCCCACCATTGGTCTGGCTGTCCTGTCTCTCAGACTCTTGGAGTTTGAACAGATTTAGACGGAGTTCTCTGGAATTTGAATTGAATCAGTTGCCTGCGCTTCTCTGATTTATATACTACTCCCTTTATGAGCCAGGCCTTGCCAGAGTAGATTGAAGAAGATGTTGTGCGGAGCACACCGCCTCCGTCATCTGGGTCAGCGTTTCCATAAACACTTTCCCTAAACTCACATCTGCCTTTCTACTTCATCCAAGAGAGTTGGGTGGTAGGGTAAGAAGTAAGGAGAGAAAAGTTGCTGTGTAGTTACATTTCCCGAATTGCCACGATGTGTGATTCATGCCGTCACCAGTTGCTGGTGTCCATTAGTGGCTGGCAGCACCACACATAACATTTTATCAAGAGCAGAAAGCTGGAGGGCTGAGGGGCTGGGGGGGATGAGTATCAATCCTACCCAAGACCTGTCATAGCCCTCTTTGCCTCTCCCCTCACCCCAGTGGTGATTTCACCCACTAGCCGTCGCTAATGGCCTCGTAAATGAAATTTTATTGTTTCTGTCTTTAAAAAAATCCAGAGAGAGAAAAAGAGCCAAGATATAAATCCTGCAAAGGGGTGGGAGGGTGGGTGAGGAGGTAGGGGGGGCAATGATCTCAGAATGAGGAGAGGGAAGGAAGAATGGATTTATTCTCCTGCTCTTCAGTTACAACTCATTTCAGGAGAGGGTGTTATGGATCGCCATACTCCCTGCCTGCTCCCAACTTTATTGAGACAGAATCCCAATTTGGGCAAAGGTTTGGCTTCATCTGGATCAGGAGGAGGATCTCGCTGTCTTTTGTGCAAAAGCATCCAGGGCTCCAAGTGGAAACAGCCCGCCTTGCGACATCCCTGCTCCTTGGCCTGTAATAATCTCTAAACAATGCAGTAGCAATCCAAATCCTGGGGAAGCTCAGATTTCTAAAGCTATAATTCAGCGTTTTCCCTCCCAACCTCAGTCCTGGCAGTCTAGTGGGAAATGCAGTTCGTAAGACAGCAAGACGCATGATGATTATAGCGGATCCCAGTCTGAAATGACCAAATCCTTCACTGCAGTGAGTCTGGCTATATAAAAGTAGATTCGCTTGCAGGAAGCGGGGACTGCGAGCCCAGAGGTAGGGAAGTGAAATGGAATTCTTTTCCATCTGCCAAAGGAAGCAAAAAATGTTTCACAAGAGGATTTCTGACCTGGGGATAGCAGCCAAAGGAATGATGGGGCTTGAAGGCTGAACTCCTTGAGCCCTTCTTCCTGCCCATCCCTGCCTCCCTTTCTCTGCCTGTTCTGCTCCTCTTTCCTCAACAGTTAATAATCTGTTTCCCACCACAATCTGCCAAAACGCAACTGCTTCTTTACTCCAGATAAGAGGATCATTCCAGACTGACTTAGCAAATATTGTTAATTGTTGTTCCTGTTGCCTTCCTGCCATCCAAAGCAAGCAAAGGGCCAAGACTAGGTACACTGTGTGCATTGCCTCTGCAAAATTATATCACACACTGTCTAAATTGGAATGGAGCATATCCTGCTTCTCATCTCCTCAGATGTCAATAAAATGGTGGTGGAAAGTAGTCTTGAGAAAATGAGACAAAAGGAGACTTGAAAAAAGTAGGCCTATTGACAGCAAGACAGCCAGGACTGGACCAGCTATGTAGCAACACAAAGTCGGTTGCATAAGGCAGAGAATTTAAGCATTGTGTTTATCTTCCAGTGGATCCCTCCACCCCTTTTGGGCCTAGTTGCCTCCACATTTTGTGTAGTGGCTCCTTTGATAGCTGCTCGAATGATGCTAATGTATGTGGGCCCCAGCCTATTCACAGTGGGGCACCCCATTGTGGGAAGTGAGACATTAGCAAGTCACTGTCTTCTACTTCAGGCATGCAATAGTTTGCACAGTGATGGGAATATTCTAGAAGGAGAGGGGAGGGGGAAGGAGAGGGGAGAGGAAGGGAAAGGAATGAAGTGGGGAGAGGTGGGGAGGAAAGGAAAGGAAAGGAAAGGAAAGGAAAGGAAAGGAAAGGAAAGGAGAGGAGAGGGGGAAAAAGGAGTGGAATGAAATGGAAAGGTTCTACTTACACAAAAGGAAGAAAAAAGCAAGAAAAGAGGATGGGCATCACTTTAAAAAATTGAGGATATAATTCTTCACTGAGGAAGCATGCAAATAAGATACTGCTGATGAAAATGCCATTAGAAAAAAAGAAATAACCCTCCCACATCCACATCAAAACACCAAGGAAAAGAATACCAACTGTTGGTAAACTTGGTGTTCCCCATCCTTTCTCCAGCAAGGAAAAATTGCCTTGCCTAATTTACCTAAAAAAATAATACCAGTAGTCCTTATGTCGACTTCAACTCCCAGAATTCCCCAGCCACAGCATTTTCTTCAACCCCTACCCGAATTGGAGTCAGCTTATCTTAAAGTTGCTACAGTTGAGAAATGCTGGTTCAGGATATGCTGTAACTTAAGATCTAACTGTAAAGAAAGGAAAGAGCTATTGGAACAACAAGTTCTTTCAAAAGGTATGCTTGCAAGCCTTTTAAAAGCAGTAAGAACGTTCCAGAGACGCTTTAGCTGCCTTGGAACAGATTGAAACACTAAAACGTGGCTTTTGACTACATTTGGTCTCATTTTACATGGAGACATAAGATGCCTTTTATTCTTCTTTGGTACCCCAAGGAGATTCCTTGAGTAGCACAAGTTAGAATGCAAAATAAAGCTATGAAGTCCAAACTTTAAACCCACTGCATCAACATCAACTTTGTATATTCAGAATATTATTGAATAAACACAGCAGAGAGAGAAAATGTGGGTGCTGAAGCAATAAATTGAGCTGTCATAACTGTACACTCACATATGTTTCTGCCATAAAAGGCCAGAGGTGGGCTGTGCTTTCTGTCTGCACTTTCCTATCAATGAATTTCCAAGCAAAATGGCATGTGACTTTTGCCTACTTCCCGGATTTGAAACATATGTGACTGTATTTTCCCTGAAACACATGTTTCATGTTGATTAAGTGACTGCCATCTAACCATACGCCTTGTCAAAAGCACAATTCCCAAGATTGGCGCTTTTTCACGATGCTGCCTCCTGAGCTATTGCATAAATATGCCATAATGTTTTGCATTGCAAAGGTAGAGACCACTATTAATCTGCCCCAGGTCTTTGTTTCTGGATTGGTGCAGGATGGTAGCATTCAGCAGACCATGGAGAAATTTAGGAAACATTTCTTCACATGCTCCTGCTTCCATAATTCCCCCAGCCTTTCCACCACAATCAAAACTGTAGTGCTTCCCTCAGTGTATTTCCACAAAGGAACATAAAGTCTGGCAATTAGAGAGCTTGTTGCAGGTTTACTATATATTACTTTAATGCCTGCTCCTCTTCCTTAACAAAGCAGCTACGTATATTACAGTTCAGCATCTACAGTAACAGCAAAAGAAGGAAGGAAGGAGTTTATCTGCATTGGCAGGGTAATATTTTTAAAGGCTCACAAGCTCAAACAAATCCTTGCATTCTGCCTTTCGCTTTAGATGTATCCTGTCAGATCCCTGATCTTTTATTAGACAGCAAGCATGGTTCTTCAAAGGATGACCTTCCTCTGCTCTATCAGAATCAATAAGAATCTTAAAATGAGATAAAACCAAACAGTTCTTTTTCTCTGGACAATATATGTCAGTCTTTGCAAATTATTATTTGACTAATTTAAAAAGTGGGAATTTTATCCCAGGGTGGGATATAGCTTTCATTTCATAATCTGGAGAGCCTCAGATGGGATCAAAACTGAAATAAAGACTTTTTTTTAAAGTGAATTAGGGAAATGTGGAATTTATGGTTCATCTTGGGTGGTACATTTATATTTTTAGCTGAGAATAATTCAAAGAATTTAAAATAATTTCATTCATGAACAGGCATCACTTCCTTCTTCAAAGATGGCAAGGTGATAGAAATACATAATTTGTGAGGATGTTTGGATTTTAAGGGCTCATACACATGAGCTCCTCTCGAGAAGTAAGGTTATAAATGAACCAATTTTCAGGGTTTGGCTTATTCTGGCTCCCTTTGCCCCAGGCATGTTTGACCCACCAACGCATATAAGTCCATAATTTTCAGGATGAAGAATTAAAAGTGACCTTAGTGGGGTTCATCATGTGTGAGACTTTATTTAACTGCAATCCCAACAGCCCCTGTTAGCTAACCCTGTTGACTTTAAAACTCAGGCACCAGAGTTTGGCATGGAACTAATTAAAACTGAATGTCAGAATTTGGGAGAGAGACTTAACTTTACAAAGTGGCTCTTTCACCCTTCCCACCAGTGTGAATCATAACTATTTCAGGCAAAAAAAGAAAAGCTTTTTCTTCAGCTACTGCATATAAAGGTCTTGATGTAGGGTATAGTCACCAATGATACATACATTCTATATCTGTGATGCATCAGAAACAGCTCAAACAATAAGAAACATTAGTTAGAACAGGGGTACCCCAGTCCATGAACTGGCACTGATCTGCGGCATGCCAGCAACCGGTCCACGCAAGCAAACGAAGCCCCATCCGTGGGATGCAAGCAGCATGCGAAACTACGTACCCTCCGGTCCACAGAAAAACCTCTCTCCATGGAACCAGTCCCCGGTGCCCAAAAGATTGGGAGCCACTTAAGGCCCTGTCACACTGCCCAACGGATGCAAAATGTTAGTAAAAAGGACACAACGGACGAGCAAAATGTTCCACCATCCGTTTTGTTATCCGCTCTCAAAAGGGGCAAAAATTGCATTAACCGGAGCGGATAACACGGAAAGGAATGGACGCGGGAGGGCGCAGAGCGGATGGAAAGCGGAATGCGGAACGGAAGCCCAGCGTGATGAAGCGGATGGGAGCAGATGGCACATCCGCTAGGCTCTGAGGGACCTCAGCAAAAGCGGAATGCGGAACGGATACAGCGGATGCACAGCGGATGAAGCGGATGCAGAGCGGACGAAGCCCAGCGGATGCGCAGTGGATGAAGCGGATGCAGAGCGGAAGCCTAGGCGGATTGCACAGCGGAAGCCGAACGGATTGCCGAGCGTTAATTGCGCATGCAGGGGGGATCATTGCGTAAGCCCCAGCGGATATAAAGGGAAGCAGGTCGCACGTGCCAGCATTCAGAGGAAAGACTGCTGCTGGAATACATCGAGTCCTTGCCTGCCCTGCCTGCATGCCTGCCTGCAAGCCTTGCTGCAAGCTTTCCTGCCAGCCTTCCTGCCAGCCTGCCTCCCAGCCTCCTGGCCAGCCCTCCCTGCCAGCCTTGCTCCTGCCTGCCTGCCAGCCTTCGCTGCCAGCCTCCTTCCAGCCTCCCATCCAGCCAGTCTGCCTGCCAGCCTTAGTGCCTTGCCGGCCTGCCTCCTGCCATGCTTCCTGCCAGCCTTTCTGCCAGGCTTCCTGCCAGCCCTGCCTGCCAGCCTTGGTGCCTGCCTGCCTGCCAGCCTTCGTGCCTGGCTGCCTGCCAGCCTTCCTGCCAGCCTTGGTGCCAGCCTTCCTGCCAGCCTTGGTGCCTGCCAGCCTCCCTGCCAGCCTCCTGCCAGCCAGCAACTTCCACAATCAAGGGGAAAAAGCGAAAGCCTCAGCAAACCTGGCTGCCATCCCTGGCAAGAGGGACAGGGCCACCCTCCCACCCCTGTCCCTGACTCTGCTTCTGCTGGGGCTCTGCTGCTGCTCGGCTCGCTCTTCTGGTGCTGGAGATTCTGCTGAAGCTGCTGGTGGTGTGTGGTGCTTCTGCTGGGTGCTTACTCTGCTGAAGCTGCTCCTGGCAGTGGTGGCTTCTGCTCCTCGTCCTGCTGGTCCTGCTCGTGCTCCCTGTGGACTTGCGCGTACTGCTCCGTACTGCTTGTGCTCCTGTCTTAGCTCATCTACTCGTCCGCCTCGTGCTCGCTGGATCTCGTGCTCGTGCTCCTGGTCTTGCTGGCGCTGCTGGTGCTTACTCTGCTGATGATTGATCTGCGTCCTGCTCGTGGCTGCTAGTGCTGCGTGGTGCTGCTGCTGGATCCTGCTGGTGCCGCTGCTGCCGCTGCTGCTGATCCTGCTGATCCTGCTTGCTGCTGCTGATGATGATGATGTTTTGTATCCTGCTGGTGATGATGATGATGATGATGATGATGATCCTGCTGGTGCTGCTGCTGCTGGTGGTGTGGGAGGAGCAGCCCCTACTACCGTGGGAGCCCCTCTGATGAGGGCCCATCTGGTCCTGCAAAGGGGAAGAGGCGTATGCGACAACGGGAGAGCGAGGCAATACTCCATTGAGGACGAACATGAGGATGAGGTGCTGGAGTGGCTGAGAGAGAATGACTATCTGTGGCGGAAGGGACACCGGGCTGTACAGGGACACCAAGTGGAAGCTGTCTGCTTGGAGAGAGGAAGGCGGAGAGTATGGGCTACACTTCGGAGGTGCTCCTTGGCTGGTGGAAGCACATGCACACCTGGTACGGGAAGCTGCACCTGAAGAAATCTGGCCAGGCCGCGGTTAAGTTGACGGACAGAGAGACCTATGTCATGGCCAGTGCAAGCTTCCTGGAGGGTGAGATCCGCCACCGAGGAGCACCAGGAAGCCCCTCTCATGACCCTCTCTCTCCGGCAGCCTGCTGAGAGCCAGTCCTCTTCCGGCGAGAGTCAGTCCCTGTCTCCAGGCAGGTTTCTGTGGAGCGTGCCACAAGCAGAGAACCCGCGGACAGGTGTTGTAACTGTGGTGGAGCACGTGGAGGACTCCCTGGTGCGGTGGGGAAAAGGAGACGGCGCATCCACCACAGCCGTACCCGCATCCACCACCCCCCAGCTCCACTTCCACAAAAGGCAGAGAAGCACACAGCAGGAGGGGCAGAGCCACACTGTCTGCTGGAGATCAGGAACACCATCCGGAGCAGCATAGATTCTCCTCTCTCAGCTGGTCCACACCGACTCCTCATGCCTCCAACCGCAAGCGCCTTCCTCACCTATGTCAACCAGACCCTCAGGGACATGGCGGAACCCCAGTACCAGGTGGTGAAGGACCGGATCACCGAGCTGCTTCACAACCCTCCAGACCCAGAGGAACCTGTTCCCACCCAGTCCAGGTCTGCTCACTCCACCCCAGGTGATGTCCCTCCTATTCCAAGGCTTCCCACAAGCCCCTCCACCTACCAGGGCTACGGCTACTCAGGAGGTCCAGCAGCACAGCGCAGCAGCCCTTCCCAGTCCAGCACAGGAAGTCATCGCGGGTGACATAAACCTGTTGCCACCGGTTCCACTGATGCCCCGATGCCACCCACGCCAAATGATCCACCGATGCAGCGATGACACCCATGCGACCAGATTGCCACCAATTGCGCCAGTGTCTCACCCAGCTGCAGACTCAGACAGCCCCACTACACTGCCTCCTTCCTTCCCCCCACAGCCAAGCCCGGCCTCAGTAACATCTGTCCTCGGTACTGGGGCTGACTACCACATGGCATGAGAAGGGGCTGAGCCAGCTGTCCGAGCAGCTTCCTCAACACACTGTCACCTGTTGCCCTCTCGCGGCCAGGCACCCCAGTGGTGCTTCAGCCAGCACTCCAGCACCAGCCACCTCCACAGCACCTGGACCCTTCACCCCTGAGACTGGGCACACCTCTGAGTGACCAAGAGGAGTGCCAGAGACTTGGCTGGCTGGCTACCTGTGGACTTTATTTGGAACACTTGACTTGGGTCATTTTTCTCTTTTACAGCTTGTTCAATAAAGTCTATCTTTGATTCACACACTGGCTTTCATTTTCTTTCTTTTTAATTAAAGTCTTGGTGGAAACTTTAGAAATGGTTTAAGCCTTCTGCATGCTTGAGGGAATGGGTTCAGGAATAGCAGTGGGAATGGGCAGGGATACCTGTGGGATGTGTAACAGCTGTGGAATGGGTAAGATAGCAGTGGATTGGGCTAGGGATACCTTTGGGATGGGTTTAAGATAGCTGTGGGATAGATAAACCCCAGGTGCCAAACATTAGTGGACTGGATGGTCCCACCCTCCCAGGTGCCACACCTGTGGCCCTTCATTATCAACAACAATGTAAGCATTGATCCACACATGTCAACATCAAACACAAACTCTTTATTAAACGACCTGATCATTGTAGGCCCACCCAACTATACATGGGTGGTCCCTGAGGCCAGGTGGTGCAGAGTGAGTGCCACTTGAGCCCAGGTTCCAGGCTGGGCCGAAGTTGGTGTTTGCCTTGGTCAACCTGGGTGTCAGCGGCTGCCACAACTTCGTCAAACAATGGCTGGAGGCATCCTCATGAAGTTCTGGAATGCCCGAGTGTCTTTGTTCCTGAGCTCCACCATCAGCTTGTTGTACAGTCCGTTTACTCTGATCTTTTCTCCCGATCCATCTTCGGACCCAGACGCTTCTTGGCCGCCTCCTTTTCTTCCCGTAGTAGAGTTCACAGAGCCTGTAGAATGGCTTCACACTTGCAGAAGGATGGTGGCTGCCTAAAAGGACTGTTGTTACGATCCACGGGTGCGACATGACTGGATGCTGTGGAAGAGCAAGAGTCAGATGAAGGCTGCAGAGGTCTGCCACAGGCTGGGCAGGCTGGTCTGAAAGTGAGATCCAGGTGAGTTGCTCCCCCTTTTTATAGGCAGTATAGGTTTTCCCCTATGTGTCCTTTGGCAATCCTCTAGACATCCTTAATATCGAGATAGGTCTCCTCTGCACACAGTTTTTTCCGTTTTAAATGCTTTCTTTGCGAGCTGCATCCGCTTTCATCCGTTCTGCATCCGTTCTGCATCGTTCCGTGTCCGTTCCGCTGTCCACCCTGCGTCCGTTTACCGCTGAGCGGATCGAGTTGCGCGGATGCGTAGCGGATGCCGGTAGCGGATTGCCTAGCGGATATAGCGGATGCGTAACGGATGCAGAAGCGGATGCCTTGCGGATGCGTAGCACGATGCGAGAATGGCACGGATTGGATACATTTTTCCGCCAAAGTTTTGACTAGCACGTTCAAAAACTTCTGAGCGGATGAAACGTCAATAAACGGACAATGACTGGACGGATAGAGAGGAAGCAAAACGGAGGCAGTGAGTACAGAACGGATACATCGCGTTAACCAACGGATGGCAAGCTTTTCTGTCCGTTTTACATCCTCTTTCCATCCGTTGGTGCAGTGTGACAGGGGCTTTAGACCATAAGAATTAGATAATAGAAAACACTGGTTTTACATAACATCCCAAATTTATGCTTTACATCATCCCTCTTTCCCAATTAAGTTTGTATCTTGCTTAATATTTGCAAATATATTCAAGGACTTCCAGAATAAGTTACTTTTTACACATGAAAGATATGGTTTTGCTGAAAAGAAAACATGGTCTCTCAAGCTTCAAAAGGAAGCAAAGATGCCATGCCAAAATGCCATGATCACCTTTATCAAAAAGCTAAAGAAAAAAATCCTGGTTAACAACCTGATGGTGACAGAAACTGGAAGCTAGAGTTTGACCATAGTTGAAGTCTCAAGCGTTTCACCCATAGCATCTGTGCTCTAATGTACATTGACACAGAAACAGGAAGCCCCAGGTGCGAGAAAGCTGGCTTTGGACCAGACACCATTACTGAAATTGTTTTTACCAGACTGAATTGTTTAATGTAAACCAAGAGACAGAAGCTTGGGCTTGTAAGAGGGAGTGTTCACAAAACAGGCCTACTCCTGGCTAATTTGAACTAAAGGCATGGGGTGGGATTGCACAATACTTAAGATTGCAATGTGGTTAGCGAACCTGTGGTTTAGTGTCATGCAAATAGAGCCTGTGCCCATTGTCCATACTTGAATGACCTTGTATTTTCTTGAGCTGAGGAGTCTGACTGACTTGCAGATGGTTCCTGCCGCTGCCCTCCATTTGCCTAACCACACATACTGCAACCATACTTCCCTGCTTCATTAGCCCTCACCTTGTGGGTTCCTGGAAGCATTAATAAAGGCTTTAACATGGTTAATTGCTTCCCTGCCTGAGAAGAGGCTTGGGGGCAAATGCTAGAATGAAAAAAATATCTGTTAACAATCCAGCCTGAGCTTCTGTTATAACAGAATAAAGATTTCTGTGCTTTTTAAAAAGCTGGGAGGGATCTAGTGAACTGTGGTAATCTAAACCAGGAGAATGGCGCTCTGGGCCCTGGGACAGGATGTGTAGGTTTGAGCACCACCCGCAAATAACCTCATAGTCAAACATATGCGGTATTGAGCCATACTGGCCTTGCAACACCCTTGAATGACATTATGCTGGTCTGGAAGGGGACTAAAGATGGAAATGAAAATGATCATAAAACATATTCCAAATACACACACTACTTTGTCAATACAGCTGGATTAATTACAGGTAGTCCTCATTTGATGACAATTGGGACTGGCAACTCAGCCATTAAGCAAAGCAATCACGAAGTGAAACAAGGACTATGCTTATGAACTTTTTTCAGATTTCATTTGTTTTATAGAAGGTTGCAAATGCAAAGATGTGTCGTAAAGTTACTTTTTTTTAATCATCATCGTTGCTGGAAACCATCATCACTAAATGAGGCAGTCGCTAAATAAGGACTACCTGTATTCCCTTTTGAGAAAACTAGGATTGGGCTACTGATAATTTTAGCACTCCATTCTGAAATAGTTGTTTGCTTCCCACAACAGTGTTTCCTCCCTATGAAGGAGAATTAAATAGTAGACTGGGTCTGAATCTTGATCCCTTTGGTCTAAAATGGAAAATTATTTAAATGCCCCTCCCCCTCCTACTATTAAGTGGGAGGGGGAGGAAGAATTGCAAATAAGAAAAACATTATGCATTTATTTAGGCAGCTTTTTGTAAATGAACTTCTCCGCTTCTATAGAAAGAATCAACATCATCCATTGCCTCTGTTTCAACTTGCAATGCAGCACAGGAATAGTAATAGCACTTAGATTTATAACCACTTCACAGTGCCTTACAACCCTCTCTAAGCGATTTACAGAGTCAGCCTATTGCCCCCAACAATCTGGGTCCTCATTTTACCAGCCTTGGAAGGATGGAAGGCTGAGTCAACCTTGAGCCTGGTGAGATTCAAACTGCCAAATTGCAGTCAGCCAGCAGTCAGCAGAAGTCGCCTGCAGTAATGCACTCTAACCACTGTGCCACTATGAGGGTTGATTTAGAGTTATCTGTAACTACACATAGGCGTCACAACATACCTACACTGCAAAGGGGTTGATAGGTAAGTGTAGATTGCAGATGGCTGCAGACTAGCCAATGCACACAACTCCCAAATCCCAACTACGAGTTGTGTAAAGGTGTACATCCTATCTGCTGATAGCTTGATCTGACCTATTCTTGCTTTGCTGTTTGCATGCCGGAACATTATATTTGCAGAAATATAAATGGAACACCCATGCAACCGTCCCTAATGACAGACAGATGGGTTCCCTGATGTGTAGCACCACAGATGTCTTTAAGATGGGCAGACAACTACTGCTGCTACTGGCACACTCTGTTCTACCGCTTGTACTGGAATGGTCTCCCACCAATCAGTCAGGACAGGAAAATAATGTAAAAAGTGTATTAATTTTAAAAGCCACATTATTGACAAACTGAGCCAGTTTGGTTTAGTGGTTAAGGCACCAATCTGGAAACCAGGAGAGTGTGAGTTCTAGTCCTGCCTTTGGGATAAAAGCCGGCTGGGTGACCTTGGGCAAATCACTATCTCTCAGCCCAACTCATCAAGTTGTTGGAAAAATAAGAGGAAGAAGTACAATGGTGCTTTGGTACTCATTGTTAATTGGTTCCAGGAAGTGCGATAAGTACCAAAAACAAGGCGTACTAAACAAATTTTTCACATAGGGAATAAAGTAGTAAATCACAAGGCAGACAACTAGTGACAAGTTCTAGCTTGTGCGGTGAGTATCAAACAAACGATGAGTACCGAGACAAAATTTTCATGTCAAAAGACATTGAGTACCAAATTCGATGAGTTTCAAAGCAGTTGAGTACCAAGTTACTACTGTACTAGGCATGTTGGTCGCCTTGAGTTACTTTTACAAAATAATAATGCTGAGAAACAAACAAGCAAGCATATGTCATTGACTATCATTGCTGGACATTTACTGTTTCTGGATCAGAAACTTCCTATCTCTGAATATTAATCCCAGAGAAAAAGCAAGGAAGTGGTTTCTCTGGGCAAACTCTTATGTTCATCCAACAGAACCTTCCTTATCGGAGAAGGTTTTTCTGAACAAGGAGACCTGTGGTCTGAACAAACTCTAGTCATGTGGAGGCCCCAGTCCCACTGGCCATTACACAGGCCACCAAGAGAGCTTTAAGATGAAGCAAATAATTAAAAAAAAAACATAAGAAGCAAAGGATGTAGTAACACCCCCCCACACCTCAGCCTCACAGTTCTGGAGTGTGTTTTGCCACAAATAGCAGACAGGGAGGGTGGGGTGTGGAATACACTCCTAAGTGGTTTCCCCTACATTATTTGGAAGGAATCTTGAAACCCAATCCTCTCTAGTGCCCTGAATAGGACCAGCCCTCTAATCTTTCTGTATTCTGGCATAATGAGAATGGCAATCCCATATCTCTGGAAGATCCACATTTGACAAAGTCCCCACCTGCTTCCACTTGCTCTCTCATCAGTAACCAGGGTGTGGTCCCAAAGAAAAAAAAACACACAAATGATGTTTAACACTTTTAATTTAAAAACAGTCTAGCACTAGGCCACAGGCGGTGGTGTGCCTGTAAAAACCTCCACCATTCCCCAACACCTCCCCCTTCTCTCCCCCTCACACATGCCCCCCCCCCTCCATTTCTGCCTCTGGGTAGAGAGAAGCAAAAGAGTATAATGTGAATCAGCTAGAAGTTCATAGCAGCCTCATAAAGATTAATTACAATCAGGGGCCTTTTAGAACATTAATTGCGTACTGTGCTGGCATTGTGTGCCAGTTGTGTCTTCAGCCAGGCAGAGGTGGGAATGGAAGAGAGAGAGAGTTTAACTCCCCTCCCAGGCACCTCAGATTCAGAAACAAGGACAGAGGGGGGGAGTGGGGAAGAGAGAGGAATACAATATCTTGAAGCTGCAGTCAAAGCGCTTGCTTTGGGAGATCCAGGAAAAATCCATCTGGTTCAATCAGAGGGAAATCAGGATGAAAGCTGATGGACAAATCAGCCTTTCAAGCCAGCAGAGGGGCAACGCTGAATCTTTTCCTTGCTCTGGTCTTCCCACAGATAAGCCCCAATCTGGATCCCACAGGAAGAGCTCTTTTTAGTAGGACAGTCCTTGAAGAATAACCGCTAATTATAAATCCAGGGATGGAAAGCCCCAGGGCCCAAATGAGGGAACTATGATGCCCTTTCACGTTTCCTTTTGTCTTCTTTTATTATTTGTTGCTATTATTAAGAGCAAGATGAGAGACAAGGAAGCATCAATCGTAAGAATCAGAGATTCTTATTTTGGGATGCATGCTGATTTTGGGGTGCAGGGTGATGTCAGTCTCCGAGGCCTCTGCAGCCAGTTTTGGCTTCTAGGACGCTTCGGTGAAAATACCAGGGAGGGAGGTGGTGGGATCTGAAGAAGGAAAAACATCTGGGAGATAAATGCCTCCCCCCCCCCCACTCCAACTCCTCTTGCTGTGTATGATATTGGAGACCCATTGGAGGAAATGGGTTGCAGATGAGGGCTGGAACCCTCGCCTGCTTCCAGAGAAGCATGTGGTCCACACGACCCTCTGCCCGGGCGTTGGGTCCTCCCCCAGCAGCCAACCCCTCCCCCACACGGGGACGGGGGGGGGGGTTTCTAGAGCCCGGAAGTCAGGATTCCTCCCCTTCGTGGGGATGTGGAAGGCCAGAAAAAACTAGCCACCCAAAAGAAGGAAGGCGTTTCACGGCTGCCTGGGACGCAGCATTTCAGCAGGCCGGGGAGGGTGGGATGGGAAGGGTTTGGGGCTGGTCGGGTTCTCCGCTCTCCCGAGGCTGAACTGAAGCGGCCCTCCTGCCAGCTATCCGCGGCGGCGTAGCGATTGGACGGGGGGAGGGGGCGCGCCTGGGTCGTCAGAAGAGGGGGGCGGAAGAAACGGCGTCTGAACCTAAAACTGGGTTGCGGAGAAGCGCAAGGTGCTTGAGAGCCAAGTCGGTTCAGAGCGAGGGCACATGGGCGGCCACCTGGTGGCATCGATCCGTTTGAGCGCAACAAGCCGGGACGAGCGCCCTTGAGCTAATTTTGGCACGCCGCCCTTCCCCGGCACACAACACACACACACAGTCACGCAACAAAAGAGGTTCCACACCGCTTTTCGATCTGTCGCCGCAACGGCGTCGAGCAACCTTCTTCGCCTCCCCGCGTCCAAGGCGCTCCTTTTATATTCAGAAAAAGCTCCTGCATGTCCCCAGCCCAATTCTAACACCCTTTTCTGGAGCATCCGATATCCTGTCGCACACGCCACATTTCCAAAGCACTGAGGAATCGGACTCAGAAATCTGCTCCCCTCCGCGCACTTTGGAGTTTCTCCACGCGCCCCCCACCCACACACACGCTACCGGATAATCTCTATCGATAAGAGGTTGCAAAATGGTGTGAGGCTCAAACGGGGCGTTTTCGTTAATCCTTTCCCCCCCCCCTCCGCCCCCTCCACGCAGGCATCCAAAAGGAACAAACTGGGGAAAAGGACGAACTCCCACTGGTGCAGCCCAAGCGGGAGAAGCGGGAGGATGAAAAAAAACCAAAAAACAAAAAACGAGCTATAATTGGCACCGCAGGAGAGACCTGGTGTGGGATGATTCACAGGGCTGGAATTCTGAGATCCTTCCTGCTGCCATAAACCCTTTTTAGGAATGGGCAGATTTTGTTTTGCATGCCAAGGGGGAAGCAAAGGGAGGGTGAAAGAGGCCACTCGGGGAAGCATCATCTCTGGGAGACTGAGGCAGTGGTGGGATTCACATTTTTTCACGACCGGTTCTGTGGGCGTGGCAGGGGAAGGGATACTGTAAAACCTCCAGCCAGAGGTGGTGTTTGACTGTTCTCCAAACTACTCAAAATTTCCGCCACCGGTTCTCCAGAACTGGTCAGAACCTGCTGAATACCCACCTCTGGACTGAGGGCAAGAAAACCCTGTTTTCCCCACGGCTAAATGCCATCATCCATCATCGGCCTCTTTCTGAGGGGATAGTACAATACACGAGACAGCATGACAGACTTTTTTTTTTTTTAAACAAAAAATCAGTTTTGCAAAGAGACTGTTAAGCCTCTGTCACACTGCACCAACGGATGGAAAGAGGATGTAAAACGGAGAAAAAAACTCATCATCCGTTGGTTAATGCGATGCTTCCGTTTTGTACTCACTGCGTACGTTTTGCTTCCTCTCTATCCGTCCAGCATCTGTCTATTGACATTTCATCCACTCAGAGCGTTTTGAGCTGCTCAAAACTTTTGCGCGGAAAATGTATCCAATCCGTCCGTTCTGCATCCGCTACGCATCCGCTATATCCTCTAGGCATCCGCTATGCATCCGCGCAACTCGATCCGCTCCAGCGGTAAACAGACGCAGGGAGGAAGCGGAACGGATGCGGAACGGATGCAGA